>LLCD01001086.1:0-12750 GCA_001414355.1 Hymenoscyphus salicellus
GTCCCGAACAGCTAACAGTTAAGGAAAATACTAACAAAATCCAGTTACCAACTCACTCAATATTGATGTTTGGAAACAGCTGCCTTGGAGAATTGAAGTATGAATCAACCGCTACTTCAATCAGTATGGCAGCGACTTTCCTAGCCTCGTTCATCGACTACTCGACCCATCGACTAGCCCACTGGCGCATGTCCAAGAGACCAGCGACACACAACGAGAGCCAAACTGCTGCTTCCAGCGTCACTGAAAAAGCAAACGTTTCGGAGGCTATCAGTCCGGTCACTCCACCACTAGCTGCCATTGGTCACCACTATGGCCACTCGAGCCTCCAAGCAGGAGTAAATGATGACGCGACATCCGTGTTGGTCCTTGAGACAGGAATCGTCTTCCATTCTCTATTGATTGGAATCACAGTCGTAGTAGCGCGAGACAGTGCCTTCATCCCCCTCTACGTTGTCATTGTCTTCCATCAAATGTTCGAGAGCCTTGCTTTGGGAGCTGGAATAGCCTCCATTGATACCAGTCACTCGTCCCGCCTGAGCAAGATCAAGTTTTGGGTCTTGCCGCTTTCTTTTGCCTTCGTTACTCCCATCGGCATGTTGATCGGTATCGGTGTTGTTCATACTTTCAACGGCAACTCGCCAAGTACCATTATCACTTTGGGAACATTAGATGCTGTGAGTGCCGGAATTTTGCTGTGGGTCGGGTTTGTGGACATGTGGGCCAGAGATTGGATGTTTGGAAATCTGAGAGAGGCGCCAATGAAGAAGACAGCTTTGGCGGGTATGGGTCTGATCGGTGGAATGGCCTTGATGAGCTTCCTTGGAAAGTGGACTTGATCCTGCTGGAACGACAGCTACGCAGGACTAGGAGAAGAGACAATAAAGACAAGGTGGACAGCAGGGAAGGGGAAAATAATGATTTTATGAATACACGCAATTTGCTTGGGGTTGCTTAGCATATATATAGACAAGAATATAGGAACGTACTTTGAAAAATAATAAGAAATAGTGCAACAGTCGTGAGAACTTCCGCATAATACGGACGCACAATGGGGATTTGTGAAGAGCACCCATTGCAAGAGGTTGTTGCTTCTCAAGGTAGACCTTTACAGCCCAGCAAATTCTCTGATGATTTATTTTAATATGAAAACTAGTTCCCTCTATTCAATACCACCAGTGATACTAAATGTGAACAAGCAATAATGTAAATTGAACAGGGAAGAACTGGAAAGCTCAAACCCAAAGAAAGTCGTGTAACAGCGAGAAACAAGAATCAATAAGAGGAACTGACAAAGTAGAGGTATTGATTGTAACACACGATTTCGGCCCCCACACGTTTTCAAAGAAAAAAAGTATAATAATGTATGGAGAGGTTCAAGATGGGGGTTGTGCTCTAGAAGTGAACCAGGGTCGCGCGCTCCGTTTTCGTCGTGACGAGTTCTAGGTTGAGTTGAATTGTGCTGAAAGTGAAAGAGCGACCCCAACTTCGTATTTGCGGGTTGGATAGATTGTCATTGTAGCCAGGGAAGGAACGACCTCTCGGGGGTTTTCACATCATGTGAACGGTACTATAGGTACAAAGTTGAGGTAAGAGGGAAGGAGTGATCTCTGCCTGCTATTGATCCCCTACCTAGTCACCTAACTCCCTACCACCAGTGTACGACGCCCCAAATCCTGGGTGTTATTATCAATCTAGTAGACTTGAGGGAAATGACGAGAATCGAGTTTTGCAGCACATAAATTTAGCCCCATATGAGAACATGCTAGTTCAGCGAAGAGAGAAGCCAAAATTTGAATGAAGTAGGGCGAGAACAATGACAAGCTAAGATACAGATGGTTTAAAATTGGTAAGGAATTTCCCATTTGCAGTAGGGGGAGACTAAAAGGCAAGAAAGGACTGGCAAGTTAGTGGTGTTGGTTGGCACGTCCTCCCAGCCCTCCCTCCCTTCGATACGTTCTCAACGAGTATCGGAGACCCAGGATGTGAGATGGGAGTTACCCTCTAGGTGTGAAGAGAGCTGTGCTTTCCCTTCTTGTTCTCGTCCGCTTCGCATGACGATGTCTAGGTTGGGTTGAGAGAGTTAGGTAGGTTCAGGGTTAAGTCATTGAAGTTAGGGAAGGAACGACCTCTCGACCCCGGACTTTGACTTCAACTTCCGGACTTTGGGGTGAGACCTGGATGCATGTTCTCGTCATATGAGCGGTGTAAAGTCGAGACTGAGGAAGGAACAACCTTGAGCCCCTTCATGAGTGTGGTCGACCGCTGTAACGACCTCCACTGCCCAATCTCTTCAGCTTTCTCTCTCTCTCTCTCTCTCGGAGCTTAAACCATAGTTTGGCATCTCGGAACTATCGATTCCCAATTTCTGATGTGTCGTATTCTAGTCTAGAATAGCATTTCTGTGAATTTCTCGATAATCATGAGATGAAAAATAGAATGAAGAGACGAAGACTTCTATGATAAGACGAAGAGTAGCATCGGGTGAGAGTCAAAATCTACACCTAGTCAACAAAAATTCAAAACAACATCCAAAAGGAAGAAAATGACAACGGAAATATCAGGAAACAATCATAAGAATTTGACTATTCGCTCCCTTCAATTTGCAAGTGTATTGCATTATTTTGTCCATCGTTAGCGTAAAATAGCGACCCATCACGAAAGGTAGCCCGGCTCCTAGAATCAAGATTGACTCTCGACGCCTGGCACGCCGCATATCCAGGTATTTGCCAATCATGTATTGACAAGATGGTATCTTCATTGACTTTTTTCTTCAACGCCATTGTATTCCCAGAGAGCCACTCTTTAATAATTGTCATAATCCCGCTGAATTTCCCGATACCATTCTCTCAACTTAGAAGAACGAGAATGACTGAATCTCCACGCAGAAACCTGTAGTATAAAATGTCAGCAATCTTTCCTAGCCCAAAATTGACACGAACTGTCACGATGGAGTTTCCCATCCAGACACCGCCTATTCAACCCAAAGAACCCAACTCACATCTTGCTAATAAATCGATCCTTGTTCACAGGTCTTCCTTTCTTTCCGGCACTATTTCTCGGCGTTTCAGTCCACATCTCTTTCACATTCTCCAAGACCATATTGCAATGTCTGTCGAAAGCCTTGACACGGGCGAGCAGTTTTCGATTGTTCCGGCAGGATATCAGGACCTGGGCGTGCGAACGAACGGCCGTTTGGAGGATGGAGAGAGGACCGGATGTGAATTCATGCTCTTCGAGTTGAGCAATCTCAAACTCGCTATCGGAAGGGTTAGTATGGGGTAACTTGCGGCGGGGGTGGAGGGGAAATGCGACGCACGTTAGCTCAGCGCGAGGCTTGGAGAGAAGTTCTCTGGATATAATTTAGCATTTTCGACTTGGATTCAAAGGGATAGTGGGAGTGCATACGTGATCTTTGCAGCGTCGGCCATGATATCGGTTTGTTGGTACAATAAGTTATCCTGAAGTTATCCTGCCCCAGCCTTGCACTTGCGGTTGACAAAATCGCGAGGGAGGTAGCTCCCAAAACAGTTTAGCGCCCAAACCTTATATTTTGGTGCAGCGCTGTGGAAGCCGACGCGGACCGAGGAAAGTAGCCCGAAGACCTCGTTCGACGATTTGTATTGTACCAGAGGCCTCGACTTCATCCCCATTCATTTTCCTTTCCCTGTATCAATTCTTCCATGTTCAACTAAACCTCAATTCCCTTTCTTGATGTTTGCGAGGTCTCTCTATTCCAGGTCGGTGGTGCGCTGCTGTGGCACCAGGACTGCTGCAACCATGCCATTGAGAGCTTCCATCAACCCTAAATTTTTAGGTACCGCAAATGTATGTACTAGCTGGACTGGAGTAAGGAGTTATATACTAATTCATGGCAGATGGCTACAGACTCCACATCTGGGACCAAGGGGCCTGAGGTTATAAAGGAACTACCGGAGGACGCAAAGGAGGACGTTTTATTTGATACCCTATTTGGATTACGGACGATCGAGCTCAATCGACCCAAGAAGCTACATGCCCTCAATGGCTCAATGATTCGAAAAATCGTGCCACGGTTACAGGAATGGGCGAAATCCGACATGGCGAATGTGGTAGTCATAAAAGGTTCTGGAGAGAAGGCATTTTGCGCTGGCGGCGACGTTACCCAGCTAGCGAAGGACAATGCAGAGGGACCCGAGGGCCAGAAGAAATCAATCGACTACTTCGGACTGGAATATAAGCTCAACCATCTCATTGCGACATACTCGAAGCCTTATGTGGCCATCATGGACGGCATAACAATGGGCGGTGGTGTTGGACTGAGTATACACGCTCCATTCAGAATTGCCACGGAGAAAACGGTATTTGCTATGCCCGAGACAACCATAGGATTCTTCCCCGATGTCGGAGCTTCTTTCTTCTTGCCACGGATGCCTGGCGGCGTGGGCACATATCTCGCCCTCACGAGCAATAAGCTGAAGGGTGCCAACGTGTACTATGCTGGCGTTGCGACACATTACATACACTCAACTTCCCTCCCCGCACTCGAACGCCGTCTCGCCGAACTTCGATTCAAGGATTACTTGTCCTTAGATGAGCGACTACAGCTTATCGATTCTACTATTGAGGAATTCAGCACTGGTCTTCCACACGACGAGCCAATAGTTCTCAGTGGCCGCCTTCGAAATCTCGTTGATCATGTATTTGGCGAGTCGAATTCCGTCACTGAGATTCTCTCTAAGCTGGGAGAGATGCGTGGAACCGATGGGCGCTGGGCAAAGGAAACACTTGAAACTCTCCACAAGCGTTCACCAACAGCTGTGCACGTGGCGCTGCGTCAGATGAAACTAGGCAGGAAATGGTCAATCGCAGAGACCTTCCAGAGGGAACACCAAATCGCAGCCAAATTCATGAGACATGGTGATTTCACGAAAGGTGTATATGCACTTCTTATCGACAAAACCCAGAAACCAGAGTGGGAGTTTGGATCGTTGGAAGGCTACAAGAAGGCACAAGAAAAACAGGCAACCGACCTCACTGATGCATTCTTTGACATTGAAGGTCAAGGTGCGCAGCGACTATCGTTGCTGACGGATGGAGATTATCACCAATATCCACATTGGCGATTTGGGATTCCTCACGAGGCCGAGGTTGAGCACTTTGTTAAGCAAGGTGGAAAGACTGTGAAGGAAGTCATCGACCACTTTGTGAATGAGAAGCGGGGGAAACAGGGCGTGCGCGAGATCATGATGGACGTCATGCAAAGGAAAACCCATTCAAAAAGTGGCAAGGCCGTTTGGGGCCCACAACCACATGAGGTTTAAATTCGGAGATGGGTGTACGATAGTGTGGCAAATCCTCGATGATAATCTGATGGATCATAGGAACGTTAAGATATTTACCGGTCGCAAAGGCAACCTAGCGAAGTTTAGCGAAGAAAAGGAGTTGTCAGGTGATTATGCAAAGGGGGTGTGGCATCAAAAGCTCAAGTGGGGCTGAGTCATAGGCGGGAGATATCCATCTGTAGCGAAAGTATATAAAGAGTGTTTGAGCCCCTCGAAAAATTGCAGATTCATTTCCTGTTGGGTGCTTTCATTCCATCCACTAAATCTCACTTATTTGCCAACCTTGTAACGGAGTTCTAGTTGCCGATCAAGTTCCAGGCTGACCTGTCACAGCCGGGCATTTTGACGTGCATGTCGTCGGCTGTACATCGTCTATACATCGGCTAGCGGTCAGGGGTAATTACGTTTATCCGATCATCCTTGCACTTTGAGGTCTGTCTCCCTGCAAGTTACAATACAGCGGCTACTTCCAACCTTGAATTGGTGTTCCTCTGCTCAAGCAATTGGACAAAAGCTCACCAACACCAGCAACCCTCCTCAACCCTCCTACCTAGAAACACTCCGACCCCGACTCTTCTCCTCCACAGCAGTGCTACGGAGTACTCAGGCGTCTATTCCTGTTCTACATACATCTGCCTCTTTGGAATTTCAATTCTTTAGCGCCGTCTGCGCGTTGGCCAAATTCTCCTACGCGTAAATACTTCACCATTCGCGTCCAGGTTACCGGCCACCACCTTTTTCGCCTTGACCTCTCTACCTCGACCACGTCCTTCCTCCACAAACCCCCAATGCATTTACGATTACTACAATAGTCCTCGAGAAGCTTCGCGACAGCTTCAACCCTTTCTTGGATTCGTACTAGGAAAGGATCGAAATGTCGTCTCCCATGCCCATGGGCGGTGGCCCCACCTCTCAATGGCCGCATGTTGATTCTCAAAGCTCGATGATAAATTCAAATACGGGTAGCAATGAGGATGGAGTTTCCCTAAGGCCCATGAGGCGTAGGTGTTCTTGCTTATAAAATTAAATACCAGTCTATAGTTACGCTGACCGTCGCTTGCTTTTACAGTCAAGGTTCTCTACACTTTCGACGACCAGAATAAGACCAATTGTTTGGCACGATGGCCACACGTTCTCCAGGTACAAACTGTCGCCATGGACGAGACGACTTCTATTGGGGTGATTGAATTGAAGACTTGTATCGAGGCCATTGTGCAATGCAGTCCCGAACTTGTTGCCAGGCTTGGACAAGACTACACGGTTTACGCCTACGATTTCTCAGAGTACGATAACCCTCTTGTCGGACAGGGAATGCTGTCTTGGGCTTTGGCAGCAGCTTCTTCGGCCCCGGATGCGCCAGCTCACCAGTCCACCAAGCTTATCACTGGACGAGTGTGCAAAAATATTCTCGGCCTTTTTGCAAATGGTGTCAAAGAAACTCTGGAAGTTAAACTACGACTTGTGCCTGTCCCTACAGTCTTGCAGAGTCAATATGTTGATGCTATGGAAAAATATCGAGAGCTAAGCAAGGCGGTACCGGCAGGGCTCGATCCCAAGGACTGGATGAATTTCGTTCAATCAAATCCAGGTTTTGGTCAAATGTCCAACAAAGCAACTCCAACACCAGGACCAAGCCAACTTCAAAGCCAGAGGGATGGAACGAGTATGGAAGTGGTTAACCAACTACTCAGTCCCAGTTTACAGCAGCAGCCATTGATGAACCCTCTGGACGATACCAATGCTAGTCAGAGCTCTGGCGAAACATCCCAAACCGGCACCACCACTGCTGGAAAACCCAAGAAAGCACCACGCCCCTCGCGAGCTGGTGTCAAGAGGCCCAGGAAGCCCCGAGCTCCCAAAAACGGTCCAATTCAGGGAGGGAATACGTCCGGGTATGAAGAGGGCACCGATGGAGATGATGGTCCGTCGAATCGAAAACGGGCAAAGATCACCCAGACGGATTGGAATAGCAAGGCAGCTATGGGCGACAAGTCTGACTCACTTAGAGTAGCTGCAAGCACTGCGGGATCTTTACGCCTCTTCCGTCCAATAGCAATGAACCCAAACATGCCTGGAACGGGAAATCATCTCCAAGAGGTACCTCGAGCTCCAACGCCTGTACCCCGAGCTTCAAACCAACACATGCCCCGGGACAGACCTGCACAAACTTCACTTCGACACAACTCGTTTTCCGCCCCCCAAGTAGAGCCCCCCCGTTACATCTCACCCCACCCTTCTATGGGCAACCCTGAAGACCAATTGCGGATATCAATTGAAGCAATCCAAACCTCCCCAGAACGACAAGATAGTCCAGCCGTTACCCCTCCTGGCATTGGATCATCGCCCCCCGTTATGAGAACTAGACCCCCTTCCATCATGAGATCTAGTCCACCTTGTCCATCGAGTCCCGTCCTACCACAGCTACCTCGAACCGACTCGGGTTTCATGAGTGGTTCAATGGAAGAACTCTTTGGAGAAGACGAGCCACTACGCCTGGATGACGATCACGAAGTGTCTCCCGAATTACCTAGACATCGTGCACCCCCACCACCAGCTCAAGTGTTTGATTCGGGATTTGTTATTGAGGAGGAGATGCCAGGTCCAATGGAGCTCTTACCTACAACGATGCCTAAAAGACCTGATCCTAAACCTCTCTCAAAGCGAACTCAAAATAGAAATGCCAGTCGTGCAAATAGTCGTGCGTTGAGTCGTGCAACAAGTGTCGCATCAGAAGATGGTCAGGTTCTTCCTCAGCTAAGAAGGGACGAGGGGTTCACACCTAGCCAACTCTCCTTCCCTGCGCATGTACCTCAAATTGAGCAACAGAAACCAGCACAATTGCCTCAACAAACTCAATCCCAACGCCCATCATCTCGTCCAGCGTCGCGTCCCAGTTCAAGAGGCGGTGCTAAACAAAATCAACCCGCACCTGTACCACCTCACCAAGATCAGTCTACAAATGTACAAGCAGCCCCTATCGAAAATCCAGCACCAAAACCAAGGCCTGCATCCAGACAGCTCGCCCGTACTGCGTCGCTGGGAGCACTTACTCTCCCTGAGATTCCTCCTAGTGATCCCGTCCTGCCACCATCCACCCTTCACCGCTCTCAAACATGGTCAGAAGCAGTACATGTCACACCTGAAGGGTCGGTTCCTGCTGAAGTACCAAATGGTCCTCTACCGTTGTCGTATTATATGTCCCAGTTCCCAGATTACGTTCCTGGAATGGATGTCAACAGTTCTGAATATACTCGCCTCGCCAAAAAGGCATCCATTAGACAAAAGTTGGAATTGGCAATTGCCAATGGCGAGATGCCTCCATTCTGCAATAACTGTGGTGTCATTGAAACCCCAACCTGGCGCAAATCTTGGGTCCAGGAGCGCCAAGGCCAACCTGGTTACCATGAATACTCGGACGCTCCTGGCAAAGTCACATGTATCAATATTTTGACCCGTGATGCTGAAGGAACGCCCACATCATATCAACTGATCTACAAATCATTGTTGCCCTCTGATGATAAAGCAGATTTCAAGGAATATCAGCTATGCAATCGTAAGTAAATTGGGATCGCCGACATTATTACAAGACTAACAAATATTCAGCTTGCGGGATTTGGTTACAAAAATACAAGAGCCAGCGACCTAAAGAGAAATGGCAGGCTTACCAACCAACGGCAAGAACTGGTGGGCAACGTTCTCGAAATAGGAATCTACAAAGCGGATTCATGACATCGGATGCGAACTTTCCTCCATCAGATGCATATATGCCTCAATCAGAAGCAAATTTTCCTCCCCCGGAAGTACAACTACCCCGAGGCAATACTGCTAGCGTCCTTGAGGCAGGATCACCAGTTGAAGGTGCAAACTATGCAGAGCGTCAGCCATCTGAGGTCTCCCAGGCAGGCAATCAAAGACGACGATCAAATAGTTCACAGCCTCCGAGACAACGCATGAAAGCAATGACTTCTGAACATGCTCCAGTAGCTTTGAGACGAGCCCTTCAATCAAGCCCTGGGACATGGGGCACACGAAGAAGCCCTATCGACCTCGACGAGGATGCTCAAAGTGATACACAAAGCCCTAGTACCAGAAGATTGATATTCCCGTCACCCAGAAAGCCTGGCTCGCCCAAGGTTTTAGGAGAGATGACTGCTAATAGTGTTGTCCAAATATCATCGGATATTCTCGTTTCTGAAAAAGACATCATGGATGCGATTGACAAGGAGAATCAACCACCGGCACTCGAAGTTGATGAAGAGGAAGAGGATGCAGAGCTTTTGAAGCTATTTGAGGAAGAAACGGCACGTCCATCTACCCCAAAGCAAAAATCGCCCGTGGCAAATCTTTTCAAAACTCCGACTCGACCAACACCGAACCATAGACCAATTACCAGGAGCATTTCGAGATCTCACTCAGCGTTGTCCCCTGGACAGTTGCTTACCTTTGACCAAACGCCTTTGAAGACGCCTAGTAGGTCTGTTCGTCGATCACCAAGATTTCAGGATCGTCCGGCTACTCCACCCCAATTCTCTCCATTTACCACGGTTATGAATTCGATCATGGATGAAACGAATAACAACAATGCCTCGCCTTCTCGCAATCTGGAAGCAGAGTTTGCTAGGTTGGCAGACCCGAGCCGCAACATCAATATGGATTTCAATATCACGGATTTCTTCTCGACCGATGCCCCGATGCCATCCTCGCCACCTAGGGGAGGCTTCAGTCTTTATGAGGACCCGGTAGTGATGCAGCAGATCAACTGGGATGAGTTCAATTCGTTCAACATCCCTCAAACACGAGATGACGAGAATGTGCAGGTCAAGAAAGAGCCACGGGATTCTCCTTCGGAGAGAGCTGAAAGCGAGAGCGGAGAACCAGCAGCATAGGGATAGATCGGTCTCTTTTTTCCTTTCCTTTTTCTTTTTGTTGTGTTTGCATAGCGTGGTGCGTGGTGTTTGAGCAATTCTGGGGGATACCACAGCGAGTGCAATGGTTGCACGCCAACACGGAGTATACAAGGAGCATGTCTGGTTTATGGAGTTTATCTAGTGGATGCATGGGTGAAGTACTTGCTACTGAATTGCAATTGCTGTAGGGGTAGCTATAGTCGCCATGAATAGCGAAGAACACTCTGAGAAAATAAAACAATGTAATAAATAAAAACAGACTGTTTACTTTGCTTTGTGATTTGATGTGATGTGATGTAATGATCAAATTTTCGTGATCTGAAGAACATGCTAGCCTAGAGGCAAAAATTAAAAGACTACGACGGTCTTTTTTACTGTAGGAAAGCAAGAATTCATTTTTCGTTGTAGATGGTACTGAGTTCCTTCCGAAGACATTGTGTATTTCGCCCGTCCGTCTGAACCCAGAAGGTACTCAGCTGAAGTAGAGACTCCCTTCCCAAACTCCTCTCCCAGTCATTCCGTCATAATCGTGTTCCCATTTTGTCCATCCACAAGTCAATCATTCCGAGTAAAAGATCTCCTTGTACCGATGCGTTGCATCAACAACCGCGTTGATAGCCTCGAAATCTGTATATCACACCATTAGCCTTCATCCTTCGTCCTCGTCCTCATCCTCCCCTCCTTATCCCCTCAATCCCCCATCTATTCTCCCCCGTCCCCTGCCCTACCCCTCCTTCTCCCCATCAAATAAAAGAAATCTTGTACATACCAACCAATCCCTCCCTCCCCAAGTCCGTAGCCCGCAAAACCTTGACACTCAAATCCCCATTGACCTTTCCTACAATCTCCACGGCGTTTCCGACGGTCAAGTGTGCGTCACGGTTCAGGATCGCCGTCATGTTTCCGCCGCAGTCGATTGTTGCTTGGTCCCCGCGGAGCTGGATGACGTGCCCTACGAGCCGGACGGTGCGGGAAGTAAAGGAGTCGAGGTGGGGGGAGAGGATTCGGGGGGTTGCTAGGGGTTCTGCCATTTTTCGTGGGTGGATGGATGGGTTGTTCGTGAGGGTTTTAGGTTGTGTAATTGGCTTTGGTTTAGGAGGTTGAGGTGGAAGAAGTGGGAGAGGGGGTTGCCGGGTGTTGTGATGAGAGGGTTGTGTTGATTGTAAGTTGAAGGAGGGGTTCAACACGAAAGCGACGCGAAAAGGGCAGGTCATCACGTGTGTTGCCAAGGTATATCTGTGCAACCCGAAATGGCAACAAGAGCAAAACAACTCCATAAAATGTCCAAAAATCTACCGTTCCTCTTTTTAGATACTTCTATCTCAATTCATTATGAACAGCTAGGACGAGATAAGAGACATTATGGAGAAACACACCACTCGCATTCAAAAAGCGCTCTTGGTACAGCGTGAGCACAACGAACGCTTAGCGAACAACTTTAGAAGATACCAGACCTGAAAAATTACCAACAAGACAGAACAGTTTGATGATTGGGTGGAATGGTATATGCACTGGATCCAGTATCAAGTCTTGGTGATGAGAGAAAGAGCTTGGAGGAAGCTGTTGTCAGACCGATGAGCGCGAGTTGGTATTGGAAGCTCCATGAGGAGAGAAATCGTAATTTAAATCCCTTTTGTACATTCTTATGTATACATTTCCTAACTGTCCCACCACCAGACAACAAATTACTAGCCTAACACACGCGCTACTAAATGTAACTCGACTAATGGTTTTTCCCCTACTTGTATTCCGCCTCCGATTATGATTATGATTTTTGAGATCCTCCCCCGAAACCCAAGAATGAGAAGGGACATGATATTAGTATTGAAGAAGCTATCCAGCGGAAATGGCAGGGTGCTGTTGAGACTCTTTTTAGACCTGGGTGTTCAGTATGATGGATTAAGGAATGAGGCAGAGATACATTTGAGGAGACGGTACCGAGATTTATTATTGGTTAAAGGGATTTGTGAGATGGAGGTGATGTATAGGGAAGAGGTTTGAAATGAGGCATGAGATATGAATTAAAGTGTGGGAGCTATGGAGCTTAGGTTATTTAGGAGTCTGGGACAATTTCAATGGCTTGGATGGTACTTATTGGGATATTGATTTATATGAAGTTTATCAGAAGGGAAAATGGCACGAAAAGGTCAAGTGCTCACGTATTGGCCAAGAGATGTTGTGTAACCTGAAGTGAGGGGAATAAATAAGGAGCACAAGCAAACTTCATACTAGATTATAGAACAATTAGATGTTGTTAAATTTTATCCTCTGACAAATGATCTCTACCACAAATACCTGTTCCATATGATGAAGCAAGTAATACAAAACACGACTCCAAGGCATTACCACAGGACAGCATGATCAGTCAGGAAGAAATAAGAAACATTGCCAACATCCTCAACACAGTCGAGAAAGAATGCACCTCTACAGCCATCAAAGACTACCTATATCGACGTATAGTATCGAAGTCACCAGGAAAACGAGAAGACGGCGAAGACCTTTGCAGCATCCTCAGAAAC
>LLCD01001087.1:0-12746 GCA_001414355.1 Hymenoscyphus salicellus
CAATAATACCATGCTTTTAATATACCAGACCAGGTAACCAAACTCAAATTTAGAAAAGCTATGTAAAACCAAGAGGCAAGAGGATCCCCTGAAAAAAGGTACCACCGAGGTGAGGCCGTCGGTCGGCGGCAAAGGAGCTGCGACGTTTGAAAAAGATGAAGTTAACATTTGATGGCGGTGTGCTTCATCACGAGGAGATTGGAGGAGTGGAGTGGCTTGGTTTCGTTGCATGTGACGATCAAATCCTTTTTCATCAATGAGAGCTATGTATAATTCAGAGGCTAAATCTTGGCCGCTGAGCTGACCTAGTACTTGGGTTGAACTATCAAAAATGTAGACAGGTCGTCTCGCTTTGGTATTGATTAGTCTGAGCGGTGTATGTTTACTTCGTCGTGGTTTGGTTGTTATGAGGTGGGTAGTAATATCAGAACAATTATGTGAAATCTCAATTGACCGCCTTCGAGTTAGTGTAAGCAAGATAATTATATTCCGTCCCGATCATTAAAGCAACACTAGACAGTAACGAGAATATTTCCATCTAATTTTGGCTAAGTTAGATATTCCGGGAAAGGGGGTCTTGCTTAATTTTCAAATCGGTGATGCTACCCATCTAGAAAGGACTTCCTATGGGACACAGAGGTAATCACCCTTGTACTGCGTCCTTGGGGTATGCTTTTTTGATATTTTGGCATAATTTTCAGATTTCTTTTGAAAGTAAATGTTCCTATCGGTAGCAAATAATGATGGTTTATAAGGACCAGAATACTTTTATTTAAGGTGAATATGTTCCAAATAAGAATTTCGACATCTACCGATTCGAAAGGAGAAAACTATGCACCATATACGGAGGAAATATATATATGATTAGAAAGACGTTCGACTTCCAAATTAGCTTTGCGTACTTATGTATCTTTAATGCTCTGGCGGATCGTAGTTGGCGAATTCAACTCCGACTCTCTGAGGAGAATATTCAAAGTGTGCGGCGTATTCGAGACAACTTTTGACAATTAAATAGAGAGTCCAGGTTACTTTGAAATTTTGAAAACGAGGAATTTCGACTTACCGGGTCAAATGCGAAACTTCTTCATTTTTATTTGCGTCGGCTAAACAACACTCCCTGTGTACTGAATAATTCATCCTTATTGCGACCTTCCAAGGTGTCCTATTATGAGTTAATCTAGCTTTGTATACTTAACCCTATGATAGATGCATTTAAATGGACAGTATGCCACACGCTAGCCTGTAGTACTTAACGCTGTCCCTCACCATTTGCTATTTAGCGTCGCACCGTCGCTTAATTGAAAGTGCTCGTTAATAGCTAGTCACTATCTAATTTGATTCTAGTTAAATAACTTGTGCAATGTGGTCATAATCTATTCCGCTAGTTATGGTCCGTCATAATATTACTTGCAAACTTGAAGCGTTCTTAGTTTCGAGCAAATTTGTTTTCATTCCGTCTCAGGATTACTCCAAAGAACATACAGTTACCAGAATACGCTCACCAAACATTCAACACCCAGCACTCACACCTCAATCTAAAGCTGCCTCGCATAGTGTGGTTGCTATACATAACTCCTCATACAGCCCACATCCTAAAAGAAAAGGACTTTACTGTGCGAAAATTGGAATGGTAATCATGGAGCCGACAAACGGCAACAATATCCGTTCGGTAGAGGAGCCGGGGGGGTTTGAGGGGAGTCACCAAACCAGAAACGCAAGAACATTCGAGACGAGAGTGATAGAATGCACAGGCTGGATGGATTACTTCCCGCCGGATGAGGGATTAATCATGGATTGCAATCATAACTACTGCCAGAAGTGTGTGTATTACCTCTTTACCAATGCCATGAACGACATCGCATACTTCCCGCCCAGATGTTGCCAGGAACCAATTCCTCTAGAAAAATTCAGTTATGGTTTACCTCCCGGACTCGTGGAAATGTACAGAGAGCGACTCGCGAATATCTACGTGAAAGACAAAACTTATTGCTCCAGAGAATCCTGTACATTTCCGATTTACAGCCACAGAATCAAGGAGGAAATCGGAACATGCCCAATCTGCCAACAAAAAACCTGTATAAATTGTAAAAGGGACGCTCACGAAGGGCAGTGCAAAACAGATGATGATAAGGAGTTCCTCGACTTCGCTAAAAATCAGGGATGGCAAAAATGTTCATCCTGTTCTACTGTGATCGAAAGACGATCGGGATGCAATCATATGACGTAAGTCTTCAATTCTCAATTTTGTGGCAACATTGCTGATATAACTTAGTTGTGTACGCCGGGCAGAATGGTGCTATTTCTGTTGCTCAAAATGGCATACATGCGATTGTAAAGATGACGACATGCAGGCTCTCGGAGACGCAGACAGCGACAGAGGTGACATATATAGCGACGATGAAATGCACAATCTCGTTCGCTACGATGACCTTGCCCAAATCCACGTTGTTTTTAATCCAGATAGAGATGGTTGTTCTTACTCCTGGCCTCGCATTTCACGAACCTTATTTATTTTTTGCTGTGGGTTTATAATTGGGATCGGTTTGTATCATTGTTGATGGAGAAATATATCGTGGGATTGGGTCTCGATGGTATGGCTGGGTAATGATCTATATATAAGCAATGCACTATGATAGACACTAGCAATGAGGACGACGCAGTTATATAAACCTACTTTCCAAGCAACTGGCCCACAAAAGAGCTAAAAATAACAACTTTTGCCTACTTTTCAATGCACCTTTTAAAGGGTAAACGAAGCATATTAAGCTTAGAAGGGACAAGTACTTATATAAACTTCTTACTTCTGCATAGCTAGCGACGTTATTAAAAGCTTGTCAAGTATATTTTGATAAATTATATGTAAGGCATAAAGGAAGTTTCGTAGGAGGGTTTGCAGTGCCGTTTTGTCAGTGAGTGTGACTTGAGACATACACGTAAGTGATGCTCCATGCTATGAAACCATAGAAAAGAAAACCTACAGTATACATGGTCGGTCTTTTGAAGCGCCATTAATGCCAGTGGTTCATCCCAATTTATTTGGAAAAGTTTTTTAAAAAATTTAGAAAATTGAATCAACTAGAATATTATACGAGATAAGATTGTTGAGGCGTAAGACCTGTGTTAGAAGTTCCTCTTAACTTACTTCTTTGAAAGACATTACGTAAAAGGTATCAGATAATTGAATTAATTAGACTTAAGTACGCCAAGTTCACAAATTCTTTAGCTCATTTTACCTAATTTTCTACACCACTTAGCTTTCGTATTTTCAAAATCCCCCAAGTTACCAAATTGGATAGCCCCGTAAGGCAAATTAGGAACTGCAATTATGTACTTAGACCTGGAAAGCCCCAGAAACCACATTGAGTAAAACGACTTTCTAACGAACTCTCACGCGATCGTAAATTAATAGATGAACATTGAACATTGGAATTTCGATGGTATGTATCTGACAAGAAAATAGCTTTTGATACCCGGCCCATCCAAATACAAAAAAAAGACCGTTGAACGCTGAAGTGCTAGACAATCTAACCGCTATGCAAGTGAACCCCAAACCCCGTATTGACAAATATTAGACTAGACTCATGAAACGCTTTGTACAAGAGGTTTGCTGGAAAACAATCCCGCAACTTGGTAAAACATCTCCTCCAATGGAGGGAGGGCAAAAGCGGGTCCGATATCGAATATTTCAGACAATTCTTGTTGTGTGACGACCGGGGTATCGTTGTCCTCATCGTCATCCTCGTCCTGAGGAGCGGTGCGAATTGGCAATTCCTCCATCTCGTCATCTTCAACAACCTCTTCGATTGCAAGCACAGGTGTTTCGACGGGCTCCTCTGCGCCTTCTTCAAGCTGGAGTGCTGATGTGGACTGCGCCAAATTGGTGACGACTTGAGTTCCCTTTTGATGAACGGTGCGAACTTCAGCGGCGGAATCGAGGATGAGATACCCATCAAAGTCGACAGCCGGTAACAATGCTGTCACTACTGTTGGAAAAATCTCTTGGAGCTCAAACTCGGGGCTGTCTTGTTGGAAAATGAACAGTTCGGATGATGTGTGCCGCAGAAACTTCTTATCCTCCTTCTTGTCAGAATACGAAACGGGAAGGGCAACAGCAAATGTCCTGCCTCTTTTATCAACTGCCAAGTGCACCATTTCCTGTTTTTGCTCAACTGACAAGTCTACCAAACGGGAGCTCAGCCTGATTCGAAGTCTAACATCATTTGATACTAGATCGTAAACTGTCAGGCGGCTCGCGATTATGATCAAGTCTTGGCCGAGAAATTCCATATTGGTGATGTCCCCTTCAAATAAATTCGTCTGGGAATGACGAATGGCCCCCGAAAGCGAATCAAGGAAATTGATCACGCCAGCTTGTCCAGTGCATCCTGTGGCCAAGACTGAACCATCATCAGAAAATGCTACGCAGCCACTGGTAACGGGCTCAAACACCTTGCCAAGTTCCTCTGGTAGTTCTGATTTTCCAACGGAGATGGCATGTTGACAACGCCAGTTACGAAGAGCCTTTCCAGATTGATTTCTAACCAGAACACCATCTCTTTTTCGCGCCTTTGTCGACCAGATACAAATGACCCCGTCCTGTCCAATAGTTGCAAATCGTGACGACTCCGGGTCAGCAGCAAGGTCAAGCACCCGACCAGGAGCAGCAGAGTTATGTGCGAGAGTATGTGGCGCATCGATACGCGATACAAGTTCCCACAAAGCAGCTTCCTCATTGCGTTCCCAAAACTTTAAGAACACTTCCCGTCTATTTAGTCGCTCAATTCGAGCTTCTTCAGGACTAAGTCCTAGATGAAGTAAATCTCTTGCTGGGGGCATCCATTCCTCCACGGTTGCTAGCCATTTTCCATCGTGAGATATCTTCATATGAGACACCCTCGGCTCCGATAATCGGTGAGAATTTGGAGAAGAATTTTTGTTGGTGGTATGCGCCCTGGTGAGGGCTTGACGGGAGGTGCTGTGGCCAGATCCAAGATCGAAAGTTTGGAGAAACGGCGATCCAATAATGAGGGGTTCCGCACGGTTGATTTCTTGAGTTTGCCCAACTGCGAGGAACAACTGAGAGGAGGAAACGGGGCTGATGACTGCTGGAGTACGTTGAACTAAGGGTTCTTTCCAAGATTCTTCACGTAGCCTCCTGACCATGGACTCGGAGGTGTTCTCTTCCACCAGGACACTGGCTTGAATGCCAGCAATGTTGGTAGTAGGGAGTAGTTCTGCGGTAGATAAGACCAATGAAGAATTATCGGCAAGCTGAATAGCATATGACGATCCTGAGGGGGAGATTGTAACGTTTTGAATGGTTGCAGACATATTAGGTAGAAATTGCTTGCTTCCTGTATCCAATTGCCAGATTACGAGAACTGTTTCAGTTCCTCCTGAAATGATGTAGTTTCCTGCTAAGTGTTAGTTCTGAATTCATTTATAAATTGTGCAAGCCATACCATCTAGAGACCACTTTACTGTATGGACAGCCTCTCTATGCCAATGCAATTTGCGTGGTATAATGTTGATTCCTCCTGGGAGCTTGCCATCCTGGAGTCGGTGCAGATTCGCTAAGAGATCCTCGTGTACGAAGATGGCACCGAGAACATCTCCAACCACCAAATCGACTACGGGTCGGCTAAGTTGTTGGGAAGGGTTTTCTGCCACAGGTCTCTTGGAAACTTTTAGATCTAAGGAGCAGATTGTGTCCGCTGATTCAAATACCCGAAATTCGTATCTGATTTTGTCCACCGTACCAAAGTTGGCAGACCTCAAGTTTCCAAGTATAATCTTATTTCCAGACATAGCAGCAATAACAGCGCCTTCATGACCAGTCTTTATGAAATCGATGCGGCTGTTACATGTGTAGATTGTCCTTGCCATAGGTTCCGTGGTCGTCAGCTCGTTTGCTGTCACTCTCCATCCATTTTTCCCGACTTCGGTTGTAAAAACAATATCTCGTCTCCTTCCAGCGCATTCCATCGATGCAACTGTCATGTATATGCACCCCGTAGATGATATCATCCAAGAGTCTTCGGCACCTGCGCCGGTCGTCCAGTCGACTTTGAAAATCCTGCCATCCGAACAGGCAACCCATACGAGGTTTGGTGTTGTTGGCGACAAGGAGAACGAGACAATTCGAGTATCTGGCAGCGGGTCGACAATGTTGAGTTTAATCGATCGAGTAAGAAGAGAGGTTGCGGTGGAATAGACATGGAGCGTAGTTCGGCTGGCCAAAATGAGATTTCTATGTGAGTGACAATCAGCATCTAGGTCAAGATCAATAGGGGAAAGACGATTGCTCCTTACTTTTCATCCTCTGTAAATACTGGCTCGTGGTTC
Organism: Hymenoscyphus salicellus; assembly: GCA_001414355.1. Lineage (NCBI taxonomy): Eukaryota > Fungi > Ascomycota > Leotiomycetes > Helotiales > Helotiaceae > Hymenoscyphus > Hymenoscyphus salicellus. Next base: position 6,346 of record LLCD01001087.1, read on the forward strand.
AGCATTCGCCCTCCTATTGACTCTGAGAGCGCCCACCGCTGTAGCTTGTGCGCACCAGCACCGTTTTCCTTCTCCAATTCCATTTCAGTTCCTTTTTCAAAATCACCGGCCTGCATGGAGTCAAAGTCAATGGCTTCTGGAGACTGCGACTTCGCCTTCTCAGTTGCATTGGCCCCGTTCGTCTTTGTAAGGCTCAACGCCGTCGCATTTTGTGAATGAAAAGCTGCTTCCCAGCCCGCAGCTGCGCCAATATTTTCCACTGGATTTGTCGCAGTTTCCAGAACAGATTTCGCCCGCTTCGGAACGTCTTGGACCTCCAACGATCCTCTCTTGCGCTTCAGTATGGAAGCCATGGTATTGTCGGAGGGTTGAGTTGGTGAAGTAGGTGGTCGTGGGGTTGAATATTTTTTTCCTTATCGGTCGGACAAGGCTGGCAGTCTCGCGAAAAAGTTCGTGAATTAATTTTTAGCGCGGCCTTGAACTTCTATGAAAGCAACCACGCGACAAAGAGCACAGTTCCCCACCACAACAGTCAACCCCTTGCGCAGATTTACTACCTCTTGCCCGTCACAATAAGTCAAAGTCTATCCATTCGATTCATACAAAATGATTATTCCAGTCCGCTGTTTCTCCTGCGGGAAGGTGAGGTCCCTCCGCCCATTCGCCCCTCCTGCCCCAACTAACACATTCATTACAGGTGGTCGGAGACCTCTGGGAGCGCTATTTAAAGCTTATCGATGAGGGCGTCGCGGATGGGTTAGTTTGATGGAATACACATGCATGGCATATGGAGCTTTGGGTGCTGATGAGTTATAAGGGATGCTATGGACCAACTTGGCTGCAAGCGATACTGCTGTCGTCGTATGGTCATGACACATGTGGATCTTATTGAGAAACTCCTCAAGTCAGTTCCACCCTATCTTCTTGCGATACCCGGGTTTTTGGAGCTCTCTCTTGCGGCCCTTCTTGCAACAGAAACTGACAGTCCATACAGGTACAACCCAGCAGACCGAGACCAAAAGAAAGCTGCTCTGAATTGAAGCATCGAAAGCATACAACACCGGCGTCGGAATGGGTTTGGGATTCTCAGCGGTTATTTGATTGAGAGGCGTATTGATAAGGGCGTTGCGGGTTGGGGAGGGGTTCGGAAGACACATTTCAGATCCCAATATCAGACGGTCTATACCTATTTGCTTCGATCCAGGAACCCAGCGTGTTGGAACGCTTGAATACGCGTGCACTTCTCCAATTTTCCAAGGACGCCACGATTTTCATTGCCCAAAGGGATTGTATATCCGACAGTGCCTCATGGTCGCAGGCCAGCGCATTTGGGTCATTGTTGGAGTTTCTTCTGTTCCACCAGTTCTGGCAAGCCACGAGGCTTGACGATCCTTGAAGTGTTGGTCTGGATGAAAAACAAAGTAAGCCAGCATCCAACAACGAGGCTTTTTGTTGCTTTCACGAGGAGTTTTGACATATATGTCCCACTGGGGCGCCTATGCACTCTGCAAGCGCAGAGTATGCGTCCAAAATCTCCCTAGTGGCCTAGTGGCGCATTATTTCCTACTGCATCTTGAAGAAGTTGGAAGGGTTGAAAGCGGCCGCTTTCGAAGCCAACATGATGAAATTGTTTGTTCTGTCTGGGCCTGTTCCGCATTTACACCAGGAAAGCCATGGGCTGCGTCCTTGAGACCAGAATGGCTGTGATATTCTCGTAAATTCTGCCAGTCATTGAGGCTTGTTCTTGGAATATTGTTCGGGATTGGGACACATCCTTCCCCTCTCGTACCCCCTCTCCGAATTATTTCAACATGATTATAAATTACCAGAGCGGGCCATCCCGCGGAAAGGTAACCCTCCCCACCTCCACCATTAATGATGTGCCCGTTCAATAAGTCTAGACAGCTGGAAAGTGTGACAACCAGAGCCAGTTCTTGGTAGCTTATTGGACAGGTATTGGATCGGCAAATGGAGTTTAAAGTGATAAGAAGGTTGTTTAAGCCCATGTTCCATGGGTGAATTCGTGGAGCGTGGAGGAGCGGTCTACGGATACAGACCCCAGGTTGATAAGTTGGTGGAGGGGTAATCGAAAAGCCCGAAAACAAAGTTGACTTGGGATCGCAAGTTCTGATTCTTCTATGGGTTTGGAATGGACTCAAAACTTTTAAGCGCCGACGCTCATGCAGCCCCCTCGATCAAGAGACGCGCATATGCGGCTGTGATTGGTCGTGGCGGGCAGGACTGGCTTGGGTTTTAAATCCACTTGCAGACAATGAAAAAGGGCATGGAGGTCGGTTGGGGACGATGTTTATTCGTCGTTGCAGCTTTTTATTCCGTCCTTGGGAGCAAGCGATCGTGAGCGATACCGATCACTCCCAAGCCAAGAGTCTCGATGCGAGACTAGGATATCCGTACGTACGAAAGTACAATATCACAATGCGGGACTTTGTAACCGACCACAAATGCAATTGAGCTTGAGGAGCCTTACCTATCGTGCAGTCGTCAAAAGCCACCTTCTCGAGTAGCGAAGGGCTCATGACATGATACATGCCCAACCGAGCCTCTCTTCTACGTTATTTGCGGCACCAACTAATTCTAAACGGGCCCCAAACCATTCCCTTGGGACCAACAAGCGCACTGGTTCCTCCTTGGTGGGAAAGTGTCAAAAGTCTCGGGGTCGTCCCGAATAAATTCCAACTCGGCCTCTACAAACAGCTCCGCATGCGCTTGGGGGTCCCTGTCCGCAGTGTCTGTTGTTCAGTCCTCCACTAACGAGTGTTGGTGTTGCATCCCCTGGCCTCTATCAAACAAATTATTGTCCCTCTGCTTGATTCTTAGTTGTCAGTTACTTGCAAATTTCGTGTTTGTTTTCTGCGTATATGAACTGTTTTTCTGCATGCACGCTCAAGGTTCTGCTATGAGCTGTTCTATTTCCTGTGACCCCTCTAGCTCTCCTCAGCTCCTCCTCCTTTCCCTTTTCCTCCTCTCCCCCGTCAGCTTCAAGGTTCCGCAGAGACGGAAATCAGCAAAGACACACCGTGATCACTGGCATATCTCACCAGCATCTCACTAGCATATACTAGCATCTCCAGACACCGAAATCCCCATTCAGCCTTAGAGCTCTGACCCACACCAACAATTGGCCTCGTTGCTTCATTGCACCCCCCCTCTGCCTTCTTCTGCCTCCTTCCTGCGTGGCCAGGGAGCCCTCGCGGTGTTGCATGTTCGTGTTCTCATAAATCACACCCACTGCCACTCACATCCAGCCGGAAGAGGAGTCTCGCATCACCCTCTGCGACTCTGCGACTCTGCCAGCCTGCCTGAGAGCCAGCAGCCTGCCCACGCCTCCCCACCACCAGCATTGGATTGCAGCGAGGCTCGACAATGGCACTTGAGAGCCCCCTGGTTCACTCGCCGGCAAATATCATGTCTGCCTTCTCGCCCTACACGGACTTCTCTTTATCACCAAATTCCCCAGCACAACACTCCCACCCTTTTCAATCGCTGTTCGTGTTCCCCCAATCACACGGCCTCAATACGTGAAACTGACGAGCCAGTCTTAGTTCCGCACGCAGTTCGGCCGAGTCAAACGGACTCCATCCACACTCGTTTGATTACGGACTTTCTCCCAGCAGCGCGCAAATGGCCAGTCCAAGTGATATGGTTGGCCCATCACCCGTCACCTCGAATGGCACAGAGACGACCGAAATCGAGGATGAAGTTGCAGATGAGGCCCAAGAAATTGATTCTGCATCAAGTGTAGAATCCGCAGAAGTGCAGCAATCAGCAGTAAGTTCGCGCCTATGTGGTTGATGAATTGGCGTGCGCACAGTACTAACACGACGCGCAGTTGAAGCGACTTAGCACGAATCTACCCGATCGCTTCAGAACGACCCTCGACGATGAATCGACAGTATCAGTTATACATGCGCCGGAGGGCTACGGGAATTTTGTGAGTTGGATCTGGTCTACTGCCTGGAGCAAATTGCTGACCTGCTAAGGCTACTCCCCCCAAAACCATCACACCAGAACAACCGCCAGTGGCAGACAGGGCGACCCCTATTCCATATCGACATGAAGAGAATGAGCCCCAACAAGCTAATAAGATAAGAATGCAATTGCTTGCACCAGACGATAAGGTATTTTACCCCTCTACCCCTCTTCAGGTCCATAGCTAAAGTAAAAAAAGTCAACACAACCCAGCCCCATATCCCCTCCACCAATCTCCACCGATGTTGCACCCATCAAATTCGGACTCGAGAACGCGACCCCTCGAGCTCAAACCCGGCAGGAGGTAGAAGCTCTTGGTAGTAGCAAACTGGGGCGGTCCAGTAGCGCAAACAGTCTCGAAGGTTTGTCAACTAACACCAGGATCCAGCCACATTACTCATGGTTCGCAGGAATTCCAGAAGACCAGCAAGAGACCGAAGAAGATGAATTCGATGCTCATACTGTCCACAATTCCGACGAGGAAGTCAACGCCCTGAAGACGGCACTCAATGAATGTTGGACCTTGTGTAATACTCTTGCAAGTCTCAGTTCGATCCACCGTGAAAGAATATTCAGTTATTCTGGGACCGGTGATGCTCATGAAAAAGCATGGAAATGTTGCTGGAAACTATGCCAAAAACTTTACGATTGTCGGGACGAAGACCATGAGACCCACGTTAGACCCACACTTGACCTGTGCCGAGATTTCTGTCAATCATTATTTGATGTTAGACAACACAAGGACGAGATTGCAGACTCTGTTTTGCGTGTCAGTTTTGAATTAAACAACCATCTTTACAACACCCACGATCGTTCGCTTCCCGAGGCGTTTCGTGAGAGGACGCTTGATTTTTATATCACTCTCTGTCACCGTCTGATGAAGCAGCGAAACGAACTTGCTGAAGAGACAGATGCGCTTTTACGTGCTTGCTGGTCACTAGCTGAAATGCTTTTTAGTCTTCGCCAGAATAAACGGGATGGGAAAGCAGCAGATGAGGAACTTCTTGGATCTGCAGTTCAGGCTTGTTGGGAATTATGTGACTTGTTCCGTGAGGGATGGACTCAAGTTAGACCAGAACGAGGCACGCCGCGACCATCTCAAACAACATTTGCCCAAACATCTGATCAAATGAGCCGTTCCTCTCATACGAAGAGTAGCAGCCTGACAAGTAGCAGCCTCAAGAGTTTGACAGAGAGCCCAGAACCCGCGAAACGCCATGCAAGATATCGTGAGCCTGAAACTCCTACCACAGAGTTTGAGGACACACCTATCTCGCCTGAAGAAACCTCACCGAATATTCCGAATATATTAGTTCTTGGCACTGAAGGGAGTCGTGCTTCGAATGCTCGATGGTCTAGTGCAACTTCATCCCTTTCAGGCTACTCTCAAGGCAGCCAGAAATCCTCTAGCACCATCACATCCACAAACAACGAGGATGTCAACCTCACACGACTCAAAGTTCTCATCCTCAAAGCCGCCATGAATGCCGGCTTTACTCGCACAACCCCAACAACATCAGCCCCGAGTAAAAACGACCCGCCGGCTCTACAAAGTTTCGTCAAAGCACTACCCACAGGATCTTTTGGGTCATTACCAGCACACGCGGCTCTCCTAACTGCATATCGAAACTTAGTGCTCGGCGACCCGACATTCAGAAATGCAAACTCGCTACCCGCAATTGGGAGAAAAGCGAGTGCGGCAGATGTTGCTAAGAGTGTTGGGTGGATGATGAATAGTGGACGTTATACATTTTTGAAAGATTTATTCCGATTGGTGTTTGGCTTCCATATTGAGGAAGCGGAGGGGAGAAAGAATGTCAGCATCACTGTCTAGCTGGCATGAAAAGCGAGCCTTTCAGTAAATTACTTTTGAATTTTTGGTCTGAAATTTCCGGTCCGCGGAAAAAGACCGTCTCTTTGGAAAGGATGGATTCGAGGCGTTGATCCGAGACCGCGTTTTTTCTTCCTTCCGTGGGAGATTCGACTGGGTATTTCATGATTTCACACGACCAACACGTGTATCTCGTGTATTTTTACGACAACTCCCCGATTTTTTTGGTGTTGACGACACTTTTGGTGGTAGAATATTTGGGTCTGCAAAGGCGTTATTTTTGTTGGTGATCAGTTTGGGGTGTCTTGTGTTATATAGCATTCGTTTTTATCTTGGTATTAGGAGCTGCGGGTTTGGTGATGTGGAATTTGCTTTAGATACCCCCCCTGGCAGAGCTACCTTTTTTGGCGTTTGAGAAATGATATTAGTCTTGGATACAATATTCATGCTTATCTTTTGGTGTGGGTTTTGCGCCGTGAGGAAACTGAGGGTTATAGATAATATGCGTTGAAGTATGTCTTTAAGATGCTATTTTGAAGTAGAGTCAGCTTTGGAGAGTAGTTTCTCAACTAGGTAGGGC
>LLCD01001088.1:0-12740 GCA_001414355.1 Hymenoscyphus salicellus
CCCCTATCAAGCGCCAGTATCGTGCATTTTTTGGGGGCCATGTTCGGAAGCCCCGACGTCGAATTTAGTCTTTCCATGCCGTAGCATGTCCCCCGGTAGAAACATCGGTACATATCCAAATAACATGGAGCCGAAAGCCATTGGAATCCTATCTTGACTCTCATCGGCTTTCAAGCTCTTTATGGCAAGTAGACGAACTAGTAGTGGGAAAGGGCTGAAGGAGTAGGATGAACTCCCAGGTGTGCAATGACTGAGGCTCCGTGAACTCGTAGCTTTTCGATCCAAATTCAATCAATCGCAGCATCATTTTACGTGAAATGATGGACCGGAATGGATAAGAAATGACTTAATCAGCATTCGAGCTTATTCGCGAGTGGTCGACATGAGGAAAAGGATGATCAATGTTCCGAATATTGAGGCTCAAGAAGAACGAGTCGCACCTGGTTTTGAAGGAGGTGATGTATGGAGTGGGGTCTATTGCTGTGCCGTTTTACGGCGTGCGTGCTGCGGTTCACCAGTGGTTAATTGATGTTAGCGCTAACTGGATGGGGTTTTAAGGATGGGTGTCGTCCGAATTTTTGAGGCTCTGAATTTGAGAAAAATATCTTCGATACGGGTTGCTGGGTTTGGTTGGATTGTTGCGTCAAGCGAAATCTTGCCCCGGTATGAAATCGCTTGGAGGTTGGTTTCTCATTCCCCTTTTCTTGACTAGACGAGGTTTGGGATGGTGCCTTGTATCCCAAATTTTGAGGCTCTGCAGCTCACGAGTATTACGAAAATCAATTGTCGGTGTTAATCAGCTCAAGTTCCTGTCGCACTGCTGGCCGAAGCCCAACTTTTAGGGTTCGGCCACAATTGCTTATCAATTGGAGACAATGCTTAGTCGCAGATCTTTCTCCACGAAGTTTAAGCTTGTTCTTGAAGGATTGGGATCGAAAATTGTCCGTTGCAGTAGCCACACCAGACAGAGTGGGGGATTATTATCAAGTTTGAATATTGAGGCTTCTTTTCATGGAATTTTCCCCAAATGAGTTTCAGATGATCTGATTGGATTGATTTTCAGCCGCAGCTGATGTTTTCCCGGAGTTTCGCACAATGCCCGGCTTGGGTGCCCCATCACTTGGATTTCCCAAAACGGATGAAAGAAGAGAGGGAGAGGTGTGGGAGGAGGGGGTGTGGAGGGGGTGTGTATCTTGATTTTATTGGTTCCCCGGGTTTGTTTGTTGGCGGTGATTGATGAAATGCTGCGGTAACCTGGATGCCGGCAAGCTGTCAGGGGTTACCATCGAGGGGATTCGGTGAGCAGATCGGTGTGGGGTCTTGTGATGTGTGGTGATGTGATGGAGGGGAAACTCGAGAGTGAGATGGTACGAGAGACAATTCGGATATCTAAGAGTTGCTCCCACTAACTTTCCTGTACCATCCTGTATGCTAATGGGGCGGAGTTCATACGTGGACTCGTCTTGTCTTTCTAATCGCAGGCGAGACTAGCTTCGAGGGCATAGAGTGAGGCTGATTTACATGGCGAGGAGTAGTTCTAGAAGCGGAGATGTTCCTGTTGTGACCCGTCTCCGAAACGGATGTTTCGAGGAACCATCGACATGTGGTGGATGAGTACAATGGATGCACCAGGTTGTTGACAGGTGCTTTTGCAATCTGAAAATAATTTAACCAAACCTGGGGCAGTGGGAAGGAGCAATATGCTCCTGGGGAGAAGAATCTGATTGCGAGGTCTGGCAAGAGCCGCCCAACCTTTGTCATACTCCCACCGAGAAACCGCTTCGGACCGCAATGACACTTCCGTACCTATAAGGATGGATAATATAGCCACCCGCTGGAGCGCTCTTAAAGGGCAATTTGCAGGGGATGAAATCAAGGTGTTTGTCGCAGGTTGCCAGCCGAATTGCGAACCACCAATTCCCAATTTGGACGGAGTTCGCATTTTGGGGGCGGGAAATGAGACGATATCGTCGAATGACGACGGGAAGCTGAATGAAAATAGGACAGGACCTCGATGGACTCGGTTCCTCTTGTCTCTGATGGGTCTGGTAGGACAAGCGGGATGATTGACCATGTTTCTCATGTTTCTTCGGCACCGCTTCCACGCTTTTTCCACCTGGGAGTCTCATCCATCCGGAGGCCGAAGGAAGCCATGTTGAAGAGACATGGCATGGCATGGCCCAACCAGCTCGGCAGGAAAGAATCTCGGTGTGTGTGCTGTCCGTCTGTCAGGCAATAGCAGACAACTTAAACATGATTGCCGGACCGTGTCACCGCTTTCATGTCGAATCCAGATCTTCCATCAGAGTTTTCATGGTTCTTGCAATAGTAGTCGGGCGTCGAGGGAGTTTGTTGCTTGATGCTCTCGTCTGCCTACGCTGCCTTATTTTGCCTCGTGTCGTCGTACAGATGGACCAACTTCTGATTGGTCTTGACGGAAGCAGGAATGCATGGAGCCAAAAGCAGCATGTTTGGCAAAAAAGCAAGTTGAGGAGGTTGGGCTCTTTCTTGCTTGCCCGACAGATGCAGCCACTTTATCGCTGTTGGACTTGGAATCTGCAGCTTTTGGAGGGCGAATTGTCCTCAGTCTCGTAGTTCTTCTGGCTGATGGCTGATGGCTGATGGTTGATGGTTGATACTCTACAATGGTTTTGACGGTGACTTGAAGGGGAGGCGCAGCGCAGTTGCAGTTGCAGTTGCAGTTGCAGATATTTTGGCGTAAACACCCGATCTTGACTAGCGTCAATACAGACAAACATCACACTCTGTTCAGGGTCAGGGGTTTTTGCTGCTCTTCCCCCCTTGTTCGTTCGTTTGCGACTTCCCCTTCCCCCCCCCCAACCAGCTTCCCTGTTGGGGACTGCAACGTCAAGTCTGGTCATCCCACAAATGATGCGGCTCTGCTACACAAAATCGTGCCGCTCTCACTGCGGATGGAAGGGGGTGCAATTGCGTGGATCTGTCGAGGTCGGGGGTGGTGGCTTGGGTCGTATCCATGGCCTTTCTACTTTATCTCCATCCTCCTCCATCCAAGATATTCATTGATAAATCCGCCATGAAAAAACGTGTTGCTGCGCCTACCGTAAATACAAACCAACACTACACTATACCACACTACACTAACCTCGCCAAAAGATCCCTCTGATCCACCAAGTCACCTTCCTCCACCCGACAAGCGAGCTCCTCCTGTATTTACTGTGCATAGCCATACCGTACATATACATATAATTGTGTTGCCATTTCCCTTGATTTTTTGTTTTGTTTGTTCAACTCCCTCACCGGACTCCAGTCGGTTTGTTCCCCGACTTCCAACAGGACTCGACAGTGCTGATCAAAGCAGAAGAAGTCGTCACCCACCTCAAAGCAAACAGAGCAAGCTACTCAACTTCAAACATCCATTGGATCCAAACTGGTCATCCTCGCCTTCATTCCACCTCGATTTCCAAATCTCGCGTCTCACAACCTTGATACGCGCTGTAAGTCATTTGATTACTTGGAAGCTACTCCTGGTGTTTTGGCTTCTCACATTCGGCCTCGACCCATTCCTACGTGCAGCGCTGGATCACCACCACCACCGCCGCGTCAATGCCATCATATAATAGCCGCACTTCGGCCTTCCCAGGTGGTCCTCCCTTCTTCCAAGACACCTCCATCTCGCAATTCTACACTCCAGAGAACGAAGCTTTAATTCAGACGGCCTGGGCTCAATCCATCGACCCACTCCTCCGATCCACGCGAAAAAACCAGGACAATTCGCATCTGGAATCAAAGATGCCATTTCAGAACCAGCAAAAGCCTTTGGAGAGATTTCTTCGTCAACCTGACCATCGCGTCTTGATCAATCACGAGCAGATGCACGACTTCTTTCAGGGATTTCCCAACAAACTATCTGCTCCGATCCAGCCGGTACCGCATTCTTCACGCACCAGAATGATCTCTCCATGTCCCTCCCAAGAACCGACCTCTACCATTTCTAGCAGCGCAAGTCCTGGGCCGGACCCAGAATGGCTTGATTCTCAATACTCTCCAATGAGCCAACCAAAAGAAAATTTCTACCTCCCACCAGCAGCCACAACCTCCTTCATCGGCCATGGGTTTGACTTCAGCGGAAACAACTTCTCACAACTTCCCCAACTTCCCTCATACTGTCACAATACAGGAGTCGCCTGCGTCAACATGAACCAAATCCAAGCAATGCCAGACCTCCAACCCGAAGAAGTGACCTCTTATGAAGGCGGAGACGAAGGCTACGTCGCGCTCGACCTGAAAAGCGAATACGCAGTCGAGATGAAAAGCGAATACCCGGTCGAAATGAAGCAAGAACACCACCACAACAACAACGCCAATTACGCCTACCACGAAACCGACTCCGGAATCGGCGCCTCCCCCCAAGCCTCAACAAGCACTCAAACACAGCACTCCGACCTCGACGCCGAAGGCGAAGAAGAAGACGACGACGAAATCGACATGGACGAAGAGCCAATCCCCATCGACGACCCCATCTCCGACACAGAATACACCCCCAAACGCTCCTCCTCCCGTCGAAAAGTCCGCCGCTCCTCAAACCCAAAACCCATAAAAAACGGACGCATCTCCAAAGCCTCGCCAAAATCCCGAAATGGCTCATCCTTGACATGTAAACAATGTCCCACCCTCCCCATTCCCTTCCGCTCCCCTACAGAATTACAAAACCACATCAACACAACACACCAACAACGCCCCTACACATGCGTCTTCCACTTCGCCGGGTGCCCCTCAACATTCACCTCCAAGAACGAGTGGAAACGCCATGTCTCCTCGCAACACCTGAACCTCACGGCTTGGGTGTGCGAACTGGGAGCTTGTCACAAATCTACAAGACGGAGTGAGTTTAACCGTAAGGATCTTTTTACGCAGCATTTGAGACGGATGCATACTCCCAACTCGGTGAAGCGGAATGGGAAGAAGAATGGGGAGTGGGAGGAACGGGTGAGGCTGCTGCAGAGTGAGTGTTTGGTTGTTAAGAGGGAGGCACCGGGGGCGTTGGGGTGTCCGGTTGGGGGGTGTGGGACGTGGTTTGAGGGGAAGGGGGCGTGGGATGATAGGATGGAGCATGTTGGGAAACATCTTGAGAAGGGCGCCAGTGAAGGGTTCGGAAGTCACGTTAACCAGGGTGACGATCAATATCTTGTCAGATGGGCTTTGCAAGAGGGCATTATTGAGGAGAAACCTGGTTGTGGACGGGGACAATTCAGACTTTGTGTTGGGGAGAAGGAGAGGAAGGTTGAGGTGAGAGGTGGTAGCGAGGAGGGGGATGTTGATGCTGAGGGGGAGGATGACTTTTGAATCATCCGACCCTGTTATCGGTTCCTTTTCGTCAGCATGGCGTTTTTTCTTTGATTTTTTCTCTTTCGATATTGTGGAGTATTGGGGCGGGGTACGGGTCGGATCGGTCGATTTTTCATCTTTCCTTTTTCCTCGTGGGCAAGGAACATGGGATGGGATGGGATGGGAAAGGATGGATTGGGATATATGGCGTTTCTCTACTTTTATTTCTGTCTGTCTGATGTTTTGTTTGATGTATGACTTCCTTTCCTATGTTGTGCGACGATTTTACTTTGCGTTATTGGCTGGCCGGCTTGAGTGGAACTTTGGCTGGGGCGGCAAACCTCTTTTTAAAATGTTTATTGACTAGTTTACTTGTTTGTGTATGGGTTACGGATACGGACACGATGGATAGGATACGATGATTGATACCTTGATGACGGACTCTCGATAGATGATATGATATGAATGGAATACAATACGATGGATTTTGATGCATAAAAAGTTTCGCTTATCTTCTTGTTTCAGTCTTGTGCCTAATTTTCTCTTATGGAAAATGAATATGAATGCTGTTTCATTGTTCCACTGATTCACTTTCGGGAGTACATCCAAGATGGAACTCGTAACTTTGACGGGGGTCTTGGCTGGCCTGTTCAGTTGAGTATATCTTCTCATCTTTCTGTACTTCTCTTAACCCATCCATCCAACAATTTTCAACGCGACCCACTCTCTTAGTTACACGCACGCAAACGAAAATGGCCCAATTCTAACGATTCTCTCAACTTCCCCCTGGAACTTCAACTTGAGATTTGGAAACATGTCGCATTTCAAAGTCGCAATCACAACTTTTTCACGGAAATTAAGATGATTCAAAGACGAAAATCATGCATATTATGGGCTAAAGGGGAAATGTCAAAGTTTCAAGGAAATAGGAAATTATTCCAGTTAAAATCAAAAAGCAAACTCGTTCCGAAACATCTCGGTAAGCCCCCCTTTTTTGTGATATTTTCGTGGTTGAAGTGAGGAAAGGAAATCACCCGGTAATGAAAGAACTCATACAGTAAGCAGACTAGAAATCCCTCCTTTCAACGGAAGTAACTTAACAAGAAACAACGCAAAGCCCATAGAATCGAAAAAGAAATGCGTAAGTTTTAGAGTCTCTCTCCCAAACTTCGCATCATAACGAGCCTCGATATCCAGTGAGAATATCTAGTTACGGTGCTGGTGTTGTCTCTGGTGAACTCGCAATTTATCGGCTCGATAAAAAGTCTTCGGGCATCCAGGGGATGGGCACGGGAGACGAGTTGAGTTGAGATGTTTTCCAGCGTGACGATCGCGGTCGCCCTTTCGTGAGAAAGTCTTCATGCAGTGAGTGCAATTGAATCTTATTGAAAGAGTTGGGGCGTGAGTGCTGTTAGGTAGAGTTGGAATAGGATCAGTTGGGGTATTGGTAGAAGTTTCCGGTGACACAGGGGCGCTGAGGACAGTTCCAAGGTCCATCTGGTTGAGCTCCTGCATAGCCATTTGCCGGCTGAATTCGGTAAATTCATCCACAGGAAAGGCAGCCGGGCTGTCCGAATTGAGATCCCCAAGGGCAATGAGTGTTGGGTCGTGTGTGAAATAAATCGAGTCGAAAACTTCAGGTTGTGTGCCTCTTTCGTAAAAACCGTTCAACGAATTTGTGTATTCTGGGGTGGTGGAGTGTACCGGTAGTTCCTGAGTGGATGATAGCCGACTTTCCAGTTGCTGAATGCGAACCTCCAATTGGTGCAACCGGTACGGGCAACTCCCGCATCCCTTATTTTCAAGGCAGTTCAATGACACCATGCCCCCCCTCGTCCCCCATTGTCCAGGAATGGAACCTTGAGCAATGCTAAGTAGGAATACGATCAGCCGACGAAAAAAAAACTTACTTGGGGTTTTCGACACAATGTTAGCCAAGTGGCTTCTTTGAGGGATTTGGTATGATTTGAGTCAACATATCGGCTTCAGTTGATCTCATCTGTCCCGAAATATGATTTGTAGTATTCATCGCATGAATTCTGACGTTTGAATCGAGTTAGGAGAGACCGGGAGAGACCAGAATGTTGCTTCTCGATGGATATGATGATCGTGTGTGATTCTTGTGAGTTATAGCAGGTAGAAAGAAGAAAGAAAAAGGAAGACCCTGGTGACCTCGCTTATTCGTTATAACGCCCTAGTACCATGGGCGTGCGCCCTCTTTACAAAATAATCGCCCCAAATCTCGGTTGAAAATTTTCTCGACTTTAGCACAATTACCTCGTCTTTCTTGGGAATACCAAATTGGAATGAAACCAACATGCCGAGAAAGTGATTTTTGCAATGGCCTTTGCATGCTCAGCTTGTCAGAAATCATTCCGCATTCGAACGGATTACAAGTAAAAGCCCCACGATCTCGTCAAAGTGCTATGAACTAACAGAGTGCTCGTAGTAAACACCAGAAGCAACATGATCGCCCTTTCCCCTGCCATTTGTGTTCACGAGCCTTTGCACTCAAAACCAACCTCAATCGACATAAAATTGCTGCTCATCCCACCAGTAGCAATGACAGGGTCTCGAAAATAAAGTGCAAGTGGCCAAATTGCCAAACAAAAACATCTCGAGAGGATTATCTGCTTAAACATATGCGAGAACTCCACCAGAAAGTGGATCCAAGCAACGCCATCTCTGAAATCCAAATTCTTGAAGGAGAAATCTATCGACTGTACCGAAAATCCATCGAGGAAGCGAGAGCCTCTGTATCTGCTTTCAAATCAACACTACATGAAGCGGTAGCAAAAGGGGATGAAAATGAGGTGACTGAATCAATTGCGCAAGGGGCCAACATCAACGCTGAAATTGTTCACATTTCAAATGGCTCCCGACAAAAAGAAACTCCACTGTCCTTGAGTGTAATTTCTGAACATGAGAAGATTTTTTGGATACTGTTGAAACATAACCCAAGCCCACGAAGTCTTACATGGGCTTTTCATGCGAGCATCCAAAGGAAAAAGTGTCATTTGGCCAATGCTTTGATAGAAAAGGGTGTGTCTTTAGAGCAATCCGTTACTATCAGAGGACCCGACACACCGTTAGAGATGGCAGCAAGGGGAAAATGTACAGCAATGGTCAAGCTCCTGCTAAGTAAAGGCGCAAACTCGAAAGTCGGAAAAAGCCTTCTACTCGCGTCTCTTGGCAACTCTAAAGAGATCGTTGAGTTGTTACTTGAAAACGGTGTCAGTATCGACGAAATGAACAGAGAAGATGGCAATCGTTATAGTGCGCTTGGGGCAGCATCATATAGGGGACACATAGATATTGTCAGGCTATTGGTGGAGAACGGAGCCAATATCAACCAGAAAGAAGGCGGTGCCCTTGAAGCAGCAGCGTGGGGCGGAAATACAGATGTTGTCAGTTTACTAATTGAGCATGGAGCAAATGTTAACCAGGAAAGCAAGAAATTTGGTAGTGTTCTCGGAGCTGCATCATATCGGAGCCACAAAGAAGTTATTTGGTTACTCCTCGAGAATGCAGCCGATATCAACCAGGACGGCGGTGATTACGGTAGTGCCCTCGGGGATGCATCTGCAAGTGGCGACGAAGAGATTGTCTTGTTACTACTTGAAAATGGAGCCGATATCAACCGCGAAGGGGGAAAGTGGGGGTGTGCTATTGGGGTAGCATCATTCCATGGCCATTATGACGTTGTGCGTTTACTGCTCGACAACGGAGCCGATATCAACATGAAATGCGGGATATATGGAAGTGCCCTTGGAGCAGCAGCGAAAGGGGGTCACGACAATGTTGTCTTGGAACTCCTCCAGGAGGGAGCGAATTCTCAAATTTCAATTCCAGGATCCGGTACACCATTACAATGGGTCAAGAAAAACAACAGGATACCAACCGCAGCCCTCTTGCGCAACTATAGAACAACAGAATAATCGAATAGGAAGCTGCAAACTCAGAAAACTCGGCCAAGCCAACGAAGATCTGCGATTTTGATGACACTTTTCGGCAATGCATGAGGTAACTTAGGGAAGAGGAGGGAACTAATGAAATGAATGGGGTCTTGGAATGAGTCGAGGAAAAATGAAACCTGAAGGAATGATAGAGTGAAAGATGGGCTGTCGTTGATAATTGCATTTTCTTTCCGGCTGATCATTTCCCCTTATACTCGCTGAATCATTTGGATGTACGCGAGTAGTGGCAAGTAATTTCCAACATATCCTTTCTGCATTTTATCAACTAGCAACGAACCCATATTCCATTCTCCTAATCCAAAAATTCAAAAGCGCGAACAAAATCCAATCTGAATACTACTCATCAATCTCATGAACAACCTACTAACCGTCGTCATCTAAAATCACTTGACCAAAACACCCTTGATGTGAGGTAAGACAGCATATGTAGGTTCTGTCTCGGGTTGAGCCAAGTTAACCTTACTCCATGGTCCAGCTTGCTTCAACATCTTCTCTGTATCCTTCGTGAGGGTACATCCACCTAGGAACTGGGGCCAGATCAAGTTAAGGGCCGCTGTGGTAGGGAGGTTAGCATCGAATGCTCAGGGTAGTATGTTATGTAACATGCAATTGAAAAGGGAATTGTCGTCGGAAGAGAAGATGGAAGGGAAAGTGAAAGACGAAGGGAAAGGGAAAACTAACATTGATACCACCCAACCCATCTCCCCGGCTTGACCTTGACATGCTCCATAAGCATCCAAGACCCTCCCTCATTCAAAAGCCCATATAATCCTGAAATAACACTCTTCGTGTCGGGAATGGAGCACAAGCAAAGGATGGTAACAATGGAATCTGCTCCATCCCACTCCTTCTCGCTACTGGTCCATTCCTCAAAGCTCTCAACACCGACAGGAACAATGACATATTTGGAACTCAACCCAGCGTCAAGTATTCTCTGACGGAGACGAGGATGAAGACCAGTGTTGGGCTCGATGCCATAGATCTTTGTGACCTTGGAGGCGTCGAAGTGGGAAACCCACTCTCCTGCTCCAGGACCAATGTCGAGAACGACGCCATGCGCGAGGTGGATGAGAGGAGAAGCAGCTGGGGAAACGTGTTCGCGGACACGGGGACCAAAAATGGACCAGAAGCGAGCGAACCACTGTATGATGGTGTCAGTGGGGGATGTCTGGTGCGAGGATTTCAGGATGAGGGGAGGATCTGAGGTGCGGAACACAACCACGCCGACAGTGAAAAGTGAACACTCGCGTAAATACGAGAGGAAAGACTTCAGTACGACAGAGTATGGTGAAGGAATGGAAGGTTATATATATATCGAGCGTGGGGAATGACGAAAAACGAGAGCTCTCAGAAAAGCATAGACTCACAGCTTCCTTGAAACGAGAAGGCGACAACAACGTGCCAAAATCGAGATCAACAACCAGAGAATATATCGTTACAGGAATGAAAGAAGCAGCCAAGTACATGAATTGAACCGGATGAAAAAGAGTACCGGCGACGTCGCGAGTTTTGTCGAACATCTTGGGAGATTTCAAATATATAAGAGGGGAAAATATGGGAAAAAAGAAGAGAAGGGAAACTGATATCAAATGTGGGAATTTATATACGATACCCCTGTCCACCCTGTTCGACTCTAGTGAGTTTTAGTCATGCACGAGGTCGGCGCGACTGAACCGCGGTTCTTACGGTCAGATAGGACACACCTCCCGATTTGGGTGAGAGAAGGAGGCCCATTTCGAATTCTTTTACGTAGGTTGTGGATTTCTAAGGATGTTGTTGTCGTCTCTTGGTTTTGGCGAACTGAAGTTGAGAGGGAACTTTGGGCGAAGTCACTGGACTCTTGGCCTCACATACGAGGCACCAACCAAGCTTTTCGCGAGGCTTCACTTCTTCGCAAGAGGGAATTTGATATTGAACAACACCACGCCATAAATCGGAAAATCGCCAACCACTATCCTACCAAATGCCTTGCGCAAACCATCTTCGTCGATATCTCCACCCCAACCGACGACCGTGATGTCAGAAATTTCAGAAGCACTTTCTAGTGCGCAATTCCAATCTACCCCTCCACAGCCCCTACAGACACCAACGATGCCCGCCCGGCAAGAAGATAGTGATTCCGAGGAATGGGAATATGAGTACTCAACAACCGAAACAGAGGTTCGCAGATTCCTAATGGAATTATTTTTACCTACTGGTCTGATTAATCTTCAAATTCCAGACTTTCTATCTAACTCTCGACCTTACCGTCCCCGAAGAGCCCATCAAGCAAGAATCGCGGCCAAATGTGCTCGTGGAAGATGCCAGCGTATGGCTCAATCCCATGTTGGGAAGAGTCAACAGACAAGAAGTGACCCCCGTCGCAAACACTGTTGCTCCCGAGTTTCGAGGCGCTGGAAAAGCAGGCCGAAATGAGGCAGGCGAAGAGAATCGAAGCGGCGCCTTTCCACGACAGCCTGATGAAGTAGTCGATTCATCCGAGCTTCAAATACTAGGATTGGAGAGCAAGAAGCCAGTTATATCCTACTGTGGACGCCTCTTCCAATGCGAATGGTCAGAAAATATAGGATCAGAACTACTATTCGTCCGGCGTAAGGAGGAGGGAGAAAATCTTCCCAGCATAAAGCATCTTCCTGGAGACATCGATCTACTTTGCGTAAATTCTGCCCGTCTGGTCTCGGAGAAACTGGACACAGAACGCGTGAAGCGTACCCTAAACAAGGAACTCCGGAGACAACTTGCACGAAGATACGACAACAGACTTACCGACCCAGATGTCGCAAGCCAAGCCTATTTCCTAGACAACCTTGCAGCACAAAAAAGGAACAAAGGGGAGGAAGATCTCATTAGTGTGCTGGTAGAAGGACGACCACACAATCGAGATTGGAGAAGATGGGTCGAAAGAAGGCATGCCGATGAGAGAGCATACTGGGAGGATGTCCTAGAGCATGGTCACGATGAAGATGAACTGGAGGATGCCGTAACGCGATTGGAGGAGATGGACGAAGAGGACAAGGTTATGCTATCCTTGAATGAAAAGAATAGAAGGATTAGGATTTCACGCGAGCGAAAGACTTTGAAGCGAGCCCCCGAGGATGACGGGACACAGAAGATGACACGAAAGAAAGGACCTGATGGCAACTGGATTGAGGTTTTTGAGCCTCTTGTTCATTCCCAAACCCCTGCTTCCGGATCCGAGGACTCGGGCAGAGAAGACGATGACGAAGGGACGGACGAGGAGCGCAATCTTGATGAAGACGAAGATATGGACGTTGTTGCTTCTGACCCAGAAATGTTGGAGGAGGATGAAGAAGATGATGGGGATGAAGGCAGGAGGAGCTCTTTCGGGGAAGTTTACGATGCGGATGAAGACGATAATCCCGCTTGATTATTTTGCTTAGACGAATCGAACAATATATGACTCCGAGGTTCAAGCTTTATGTTCTAGATTCCAGT
>LLCD01001089.1:0-12734 GCA_001414355.1 Hymenoscyphus salicellus
GTTCCGGAGAACTCACGCGACATGGCCTGATATACTGCCCGCATCTCTTCTACAGAGACACAGCTATAGTACACACCATTATGTAACATCTTCTCCGCAGCCTCAATTTCAGCAATTACGCCCTGGGTTTGGCCGTTATATTTTACGACGAGGGCGCGAGCAGTGGAAAGGTGGTTCAAGGCTTGCTGCTTAAATAGGACGCTACTTTCTTCGAGCGAATCATCTGATGGCTGGAGAAGCGCTCGACTAAAGGCACAGAAATAGGCACAGTAGACGTGAGCCTCGGCTTCTTGTCTGGGATGTTTTGTCGCCTCAGCGGCTTGCGCTAAGATGTCACAATCCTTCAGGTGCTGTGAGAAGTCTAGTGCGATCTCCGGTCGAGCCTCAAGTAGCTCCTTTCGTAGCGCCAAGAAGTCGGAGATAATAATGATATCACATTTCAATGAAAGTGAACATGCTTGAAGATATCCTTTCTTTTGGATCCTCGTCTCGTCAAACGCAAAAGCTTCGTGGGTTTTTCGCTGTCGTACTGCATATTGGACAAAGTCGTCAACACGCTGGAATGGCTGCTCTTCTATTTTGACTTGTTGAATGAAGGTGCTCAACCGATGCCGGAGGCTGAGAGCTTTGTTGTATCTGTCACCACCCACCCAGTCTCGAATGAGCTGAAGCTGCTTCACACGCCCCTTGGAAAATAATAACTTGCTAGGTCGAGTACTTCGAGGTAAGGCCCGGGGATGTGGAGACTTCGAGATATCCCCTTGCATAGCAAGCAATTGATCCGCAAGTTTTAGGTATTCAGTGTTAGACCAAGCAATGAATTTCTTGGTGGCCTCGTCGAGCATAGCTCGTCGGACAATTCGTCCATATCGACTGACATTGCGCAGGGATCCACGGCAAGTCGGGCAGACTTTCACCTCGTCCATTGAGAAAGGTTGGGAGGCATTCGTGATGGCGGTTGGGTTTTCGTCGACCGATATTTTGTAGTACGCCTTCATATCCATGATGCCATCCATATTACTCTTAGTAATAAAGTGACCGCAGTCCGGAAAAATGCAAGCATCCTGATCTAGATCAATTTCAAGATATTGCTGACCGAGAATAAAATCCACCATGACTGATTTGATGTCTAAAGAGCAACAAGTCTGGCAAAACTTCACGTCAGGGCATCTCTCACCACACACAGATGGACATTGATGCCCACAGCTTAGAACCTTCTCACACCTCTTAGAGCAAGGCACCCAGTTACAAGGTGCAGCGCACGGCATAGTACATTGTGTATGCGGGCAACTCGACGCGCAAGTTTGCTCGGCACATGGTGCGCAAGGCTCATGGCATTTCTTGCTACACTTGGAATGACTGCAGCGAACTTCGCAGGATGCCGGGCATGGGGGACAATCGACTTCGCCATGGCATTGATGGTGGCAGTCATGACGACAAGTCGTGTACTTCCGGCCACATTCTTGCCTACATGTTCCATGATTGATGTTGGTAATTTCGCCATTTTCTCTGTCTTTGCACCGGTAGCACGCACTTCGGCAGGAATGGCCACATGGTTGAGGATCAAGGCACATCTTTTCGCATCTGTACCCGTTTTCGTTAACGTCAATATGACAGAAGACCTCTACTGTATGGCCACAGCCAGGCACGGTCTTCTTGATCATTTGCTTGCAGGGAATCATAGAAGGATCTTGCGCCTGCCAGCAAAATGCCGAGGAGATTTCGTGGCCACAAGCAAGCGTGATATCGAGATCCTGAAGACGTTCGTCGCATTTAGGTTTACAAGGGTCACCGCAGACCAGGTTGCATGCATGTTCACATCCCTTCTTAGGTCGGGGGCATGGCTCCAAACACTTGACGGCCTTGTGAAGATTCTCGTGATGGCATCTATTGACACATGAATGTCCACATGGCAAGCGTCGGTCGCAGGGAAGTATACACCCTCCTTCGGGTGCGACACGGAGGAAGTCGTCTGCATTAGACACCAGTAGGGTGGCTTTAGGATGGCGTGGGCCTGCAAGCACAGTGGTTAGTATCAGGTGTCATCTATGATGAAGGTTGCTCACATTGAAGCTCCAGTTCCCTCCCCTTGTTTCCATTCTTCTCGAGGATGTCCAGTACCCTGGCCCACATTTGAACATGCCTGTAGGTGTTGGCATTCCCGATCAAGTACATGCCATGCTTTGCTCGAGACAGCAATACATTGATACGATTGGGCGTGCTCAAGAAACCGCATCTGTTCGCATCATTACTTCTCACGAGCGAAATCACCACGACTTTAGCCTCCTCACCCTGGAAATTGTCGACAGACGCCAATCGAATACTCTTTAGCAGGGTTTTTTTTACTAGTAGCGTGTTGCGATGCTGAGCAGTCATATTCCCATCTAACGATATGGTAGCGTCAAGAGCTTCAAGGTCCTCTAGATCTCGCTCACCAACTGAGATTTCAAATAATGCTTCCATCTCGCGACGAAGTCGAACCAGCTGTCCCAGATAAGGTGTTATGACGGCAATATCATCTGAGCCATACGATCCTTGCCTGACCAAGTGTTGGACAAGAGCTACAGTCATTTCAACCTCGAAGGTGTTTGTATGTGAAGTTGCCATCGGATCAAGCCGGGTCACTTGGTCCTCCGGTGCTTCATGATGTAGCCAGAACAAACGCTTTTTCATGCCACAAACTTCTGGATAATCCTCCACCACCCCACCGTCATCTAAGGAAGGGTACAGGGTCGAGCGGATCAGCTCCGAGACACTTGGATGCATTCGTCTCTGCGTTTCTAGCGTGTCAAACGGCAATCTTGGGTCATTGTCATGTAGCGGGTGAACAAGACGCTCGAATAGCGACACATCTAGGGAGTATTGGGCTCCTCGGGGGTTGGTGCTTTGAAGGTCGTAGTTTGCTATCTGAGGCCTCAACTGCAGGTGGTCACCAATGAGAATGGCGTGCTCGACGGATGGTAGAAGAGCAGTCAGGGTGTGTGCCTCGAGAACCTCACCGGCCTCCTCACATAACATGACTTTACACCTTAACTTTCGAAGAAGATCAAGATTTCTCGCTAGGCCGGTTGTTGTCACCCCGACAACATCTGCACTTTGTAGGCATCGTAAGTCAACATCGTGAGAGACCTTGTCTCGTTGGTTCTTGAGCTCTTCGTAATATTTATAATCGTCTATGATATTAGCTATAAGCGGGTCGCGGATTTCCTGTAGCCAGAATGTGTACAGGCGCGATCGCTCTAGGCTAGTCATGCCCCAAAGATTTGCCTCAAGCAGATTGTCAATGTCACGAGGAGGTGAATTGTTTTGCATACCGCCATGCTGCCATCGGAGAAGGAGCTGTTCAGGATTACGGCGGACTTCTTCATATCCATCTTCGTCTCGATTGTTGAAGAGCGTATTGTGATGTTGAGGGTGAAACTCCAAAAGATAGCTTTTTAGCGTGCTCAGGGTCTGGCTGGATGAAAGGGCCTGAATTGATCCCACAATTGAAGAGGTTTCGTTGTCGAGAGTAGTCGTAAGTTCCCAGAGAGCTTTCTTTTCGGCCTTGGTACGATCAGTAGCTTGGGCAACGATACGAAGATTGAGTCCCTCTAGTTCTTCCGTCTTAGACCTTGAACCAATCCGAACAACATTGACACCATCATGCTTCAGGTGTACCAACAACTGGTCCAGTGCGTGGTTGGTATAAGTTACGCAGAGAATTGGTCCGAGTCGAGCCTCGTGCTTGTTTGCGAGCAGTACTTTAATAACCTTTTCCCCTGTGAAACCTTGAAGTGTTCGCGTCAGCAAGGGTATTCTTTAGTCTGAAAACAAAAGGCAGGAAAGACTCATAGCTTCTTCAATGATTGCTGACACGGGAAAAGCTTGTATACTTACTTTTTCCGGTACCGGGTGGGCCTTGGATTAAAGCCAGCCATCTTGACAATGTGTTCAAGAGCGCTCTCGATTGAGTAACATCAAGGGTAGAATGTGCCGACAATTCTTGTGGTTCGAGTGGAGTTCGAGGCGAATGCTGCAACGCTGTACCATCATTTGAGAGGCAGCTCAAGTCGAAGGAGAATCCTGGCTTAGTCGTGTAGTGAGGAGGCCCTACTGGAACAACGTCCGAATTCTGCTCAGTTGAAGCAAGAGAATCGGTAAAAGGGATGTCAGCATCCTTTGACATACGTTGAAGAGCGGTGAGTGTATGCTGAAATGATGGAAGGAGAATACCCGAGAACTCCACGAGACACAGGGGTTGCTTAGGGCCGATATTCTGAAACCACTGAAGTGCTTGACCAATACTGTTTGGGCAAACTTCGGCAAGATGTAAATGGGCATAAGAGAATATGCTATCATATGCAAGAGATGGCTTTCTCCTAGGCTCTTCAACCTGCTCCTCTGCTTGATTCCCCTTGCCATCGCTCTTGTCGTTCTGTTTTCCCGCTACAATAGTATTCTCGGCAACCACACAAAACAAAATGGAACCATTCCCAGACAGAATACACACAAGACCGCCAGGCTGAAGTCGCTTGGATTTTGCCCACCACTCTTCACGCTGCTGGCTGCTTTCTTTTGATGTAGGCTGGCGAAATTTGACCATCAAGTCCAAGCCCCGATTTCTACTAAAGTCAACATCCGAAATAGCAGCTTCTTGGTATATGTACGAGCGAAGCACGGCTTTGTTGCCACGGCCTTCGCATTGTCCGGAATCTCGTAAAGATTCGAGCTGCGCGCGGACTGCGTCTCGTAGTTGACCGACTGTATCTTCTCGCAACAATCGAAATGCTCGGTCAAGATGCCCTTGAATTCCAGGTAAGTGGAATAGCGATGAGTCGGTAGTCGGCAGGTACTCATTGCGTGTCGAGATGATTTCCTGATTAGTGGGCAGGATTCGGATGTCGCAGATGTTGGCATGATCGTTGTCATGCCGCGGTCCTTCGGCTGAAAGTCGTCCGGGCAGATCTTTTTGTAGAACAAATCCAGCTCGTGTCGGTGGAGTTCTCTTCTCTACCTCTGCCTCGCCTAGTACATCACCAACGCCAAGACGCCGCCGGAGGTACTGTAAGTACTTCTGAGATTGTAGCTTTGAGAAAGTGTTGACAGAATGCTGAGCAGCGTAGACACAATCTTCAAATCGCTTAGTGATCCGGCCGAAAGTGTCGTTGACGATATTACTCGTGTTGCAGTCGATCATCATAGCGAGAACCGAGAGCGAAAGCTCACAGGCAGATATTCCATACTCGTCCTCTTCAGCCATGGGTAAAGAAGACCAAACATCAAGCAAGTCCAAGATGAAATCAAAGAGCACTCCCATTCGTCTGCCACCAACTCCCTGGATAAAGCTGTAAATGGTCGCAACCTGTTGCTCGAGCATATTGGAATCAACCACTCGTGTGTGGGTGAGAATCTGGAACATAGGCTGTACCTGGGATAGCCATAAATCGATCATAGCAAATTTATCCGTGGCTTCAGGGACTTGTCGATCAGTGATATTCTTGAAAAATTCAAGGCCCTTTTCTTGGGCCATCATCTTAACGGCCTCCTGCGAAGCCCCAACGTCCCCTGCCATCAATTGAAGTGCGAGCTTGAAAAAGCTACTGCATATTTGCCTATTTCTGTCGGCAGACAAAGATGTGTGACGGGTGTTTGAAGAGGCTAGGCCAAACAGTCGTTTCCATTCTCGGAGACAGTCTTCAGCTCGATCTTGCTCCCCCTGGCAGTTCTCCCGCCATGTGGATGCCGGTGGATGGGCTGTTTGGGACGACGGAGTCTCGTGAGAGAATTTGCATTTGGCTCCAAAATTGCACCTGCCACGCTGATAGTGTATACATGGCCTGGGGGGGTGTAGCGCTGCCTGATTACTAGAGGAGTACGTCAGCGAAAGAAGAGTAAGAGAAGGGCTATAGCAATTGCTTCATAAACTCTGTCTTGAAGATCAGTTAAAAATATAAAATTGTTCTTACCGGTCCATGGTTGCAGTCAAGGGAAATGTCTGTTGGCTAGCCTAAGAGGAAGTATTGCGATGAAGGGTTGATATGCTTACGGGACAGATAAACCAAGCAAGGCTCAGCCTTATCAATGGCCGGCTTTTGTGAGCAAAAGACGAAGATACGATTGAAGACAAGGGCGCGGGGTTTGGAAGAGAGGCTGCTCCGCTAGCAGGCACACTTTCGCAGCCAAACATTCCCGTCCTCGTGCGGGAAGCCACATCATCTGAGTCAGTCCTTTGCTACTCTTCTTGAAGCCCGTTTGCAATTCTCGATAAGGTGGAACAGGGCGGTGGGTTGGCTGTCGATGGTCGACCATTGCCTTTGCCTAATTAGAGCACGACCACAGCGAGGTGAAATGCGTGTCTCCCCAACAAACAGAATGGCCGGGATTGGAAGTTTGAGCCATGAGATGCCACAATCCAAGGAACAAAAAAGTCTCTCCTGTAACGACTCCCAGCAAGGGGAGAGTGCCAGCTTCCGTCGGTTGGACGACAAAAACATTCGCCACGTGGCAAACCCGTGAGACCTCTACCTGTATGATTCCGTTCCAGTTGCCCGGTTCTAACTCGTAGGGAGCGGTCTGCTTCTAGTGCCCAGTTGGACGAAGCTCGTAGTCGAGTGTGCCCAGCATATCCTTCGAGCTATCGGTTGATTTTTGGACATCAGGAGTACTGTGTTGATGGGTGAAGTTAGCCCGAAGAAAGTATGCGGGCGGAGAACCCGTAATACAATATTTTATAAACCTACGACCCTCACGTATTTCTTACGCCCCACTGGCCATGTCGCTAGCCTAGTAAGGGCATGTCTGTTTTCATTTGCCTTGCTTTTTGGGAATACGGTTGTAGTGCAGGTGCATGGTGCACACAGCCATAATCTTGCAGTTAACTCGGTGCTATAGAGGCTGATTTTCGCATGCAGGACGGGGAGAACGGCTTAAGGCTGCCCCATCCCCGCTCCAAGCACAAGCTCGACCCTCTGCAGGCGTGGTCACGTATCTGGTCAAATTCTGGACCCAGTTGAGCGGCCTCTACAAAACATCAACCTTTGGTCGATTTGATCGAGGAGCTCACAGAGACCCGAGGATTCCAAAATGAGCACTTCTAAAGCCCAAACATGTTGTGGCAGAACATTTCAGAATACCTCTGCACTGTTACAGCATCAGCGCGACTCGCCAAAGCACCGAACGGGGCTCATTAAGTTACCAGAGCAACTCCCGGCACCTATATCAACCGCTCAAATTTGTTGTGGGGGACGTTTTAGAACTCCAATTGCACTATCAAATCATCAACGAGCAAAACACCAGCCAGTACAACCAACAAACAACCTGGATGAGCTTTTGGGGAGACTGTCTTTGCAAGATCGTGACGCTAATTCTGGCGTAAGTTATTATCTAATTATCCTTCGTTGACAAAAGTCGCTAACAGACATTATAGTTTACTCCTTTCTCTGGGGCCAATCTCGTCTTGCCGCTCCCCCCCAGGTCCTCAAGCGAAAATCTATACCTTCGCCCTATACCTTTCGTCAAATCCGGTAAGTCTTCGTCAAATGGAAGAAAGAGGAAGAGCGTAGTAAAAACCACTGGAGGATTCTCTGGCTAGAATTCTAGAATGGCTAGAACCAATCTAAATACCGGAAGGATGATGGACTTGACGCAAGATCTGGATTGGAGTGTTTGTGATAAGGATTGCGGTTGGTGTGGCCATTGTATGGAACATGTCTCGCTCTGAAGTAGCTTAAGAAGCGGGGAAGGGGGAACAATGGAAATATAGGTGATATCTTGGTTTAGGTGAGACAAGTTCGGATTGAACAGCCCCTGTAATGTGGGTGACACTGATATGCGTCGCTCACTGGTGAACCACGTTAGGGCGCTGATAATTAATGGCAATCTACATGTCGCAAACTCCCACTTAGCTAATTCACTCCACCTTGGACCATGTGGGTCTTCTAGGGTTTCCCCCAAGAGTATCCATCTGGCGGGGGTGGCTTAGTGGAGGCGTACAAGCTCGGGCTTCTGTTTTGTAGGGGACCTCCTTGCGAAGTCCCCTTCCAGCGCGCACTCAGGTCATTCACTGATTAACCTATCCAAAAAATGCTCTCTTCTCTCCTTACTCCTCAGCTTTGAATCCTCGAATAGATAGTTCCATAGTGCTACAACTTACACCTTGGCGTAGTCGTGCTCTTGCTCGGTCTATCACCTGTGCGTGGCGTCACATTGGGTCGTCACCCGGCGGAAAGCTTGTCGCGATCGTGCTGCTAAACTCACCAACAGCTTGGTCCACACTATGCACGTTAATAAGATCATCAATCTAAGTTGTGAACATCTGGGGCTAAGAGATCACACGTCGTCGGATATTAGATGTAAACCTATAAAGTAAAATGAGTCCTTTGAGTCCTGCTCCTCATTTGTCTTGAATTATGTTGTACGGCCACCCTTTATAAAGTTGAGATGATATATAGCCATCTGCCCTTAGTGAGAAACTCATGTCGAAAATCCAACCTTCAGACGCTTATAAATTAGCACGTTCTAAATCTACAAGCCTTTGGTAGGTCTTCTACGGACCAGTTTATCTACTGCTAATAATGAGATGTAGCCCAACATGTGTAAAAGACACGAAATCGAGGTGACTTACATAAATTACACCAATGAGCCGAAGCACAAAGTCAAGAAGTGGATTCCCATCCCTTGCATAGCCAATTGCGGTACGTGGGTCGACAAAACAAACATGGGGTCATCAACCAACAAGACCCCTGGGGTTATGTGTCCCAGATGCTAAGCAGACCGCCAAAGTAGGGGACTCCCGTATTAAAATTGATTTGAAAAGGCTAATTAAAGTTGTGTTTTTCGTTTACTTTTGAATTTCAAGCATATTGCTTAGCTAGGTGTACCGGTTGGAGATGGCCAATGGCAACAGGGGTATGGAAATGACGAGGCGCCTAGAAGGTATTTCGAGAAGGAATGCTGTTGCTTTCTCAGTGTAGTACTATGAGCAAAGCCACTATTTTATGTCACATGTGTGCGCCAACATGCCCCTCTCTACGTATTTTACCACTAATATTTGATGATGCTTTTTTGACCCCGCGCCCCACCAGAACCAGAACTCCCTGGGACTTCTAACCTTTAATAAATCTTGTCTTTAACCTCACTTCCTCCGTGTCGCCCGTTAAGCAATGTCCGATATCTACGTCGTACCATATTTTCCCAACGGTGTCAAGCACATCATTGCTACTGGCAGTAATCACTACATCGGCTTTGTCGATGAGGCTACAGTCCTGAAGTACCCTCACTTCTCTGGTGAATTGACCGCTCTTCGAGTGGAATGTAAAATTTTCCAGCGACTCGGGAACCACCCTCGTATCGTTGAGTTTAAAGGAGAGCATGAAGACGGGCTACTCCTGGAATATGCGCCGAACGGAACATTAGAAAAACATCTTCAAGAAGCACAATTGCCGATTAGAGAGAGGCTCCGGCTAGCCAAGGAGATTGCTGAAGGGGTTGCCCACGCCCACCAACGGAATGTTTTAATATGCGATATCCATGTCCGAAATGTTCTACTAGATGCTACGTTCTGTGTCAAACTGTGCGACTTTCAAGGCCGTCTGTTGGATCCTAAAGGGGAAGTCATTGTTGATGGGGGCGCTTCGGAGAATGCAGAATCATTCATGCCTCGTGCTACTGCAGAATTTGCAGACATCAAAACTGATATTTTCGCTCTCGGCTCAACTATTTATCATATCATCACTGGTCATCGACCTTTCCCACAATACAACACCATTGCAGATGGAGCCAAGTTTGAGGAAGCTTACCGGAAGGGCGAATTCCCTGTGTTAGATATACAGGAGGGTAGAGGAGTCATCAAGAGTTGCTGGGATGGCAAATACGAAAATACAAGCGAAGTAGTGAACGCTCTCCTAGCTTTGGAAAAGACTTTGTGATAGAACATGCGTTATCAGACTGGGTGAGAGGCCTACGTTCATGGATATACTGCACGCAGGAAAGCTTGCAGAGTTTTTGAGCGAGGAAAGAGAAATCACAGTTGTAGAAAATAAACTGACAGGAGACTTTGATGATCGAAAAGGCTCTAGCGCGTGGTCTGAAGCTGCGCCCTAGGAGCTAGGTATAAAGAGGTGGCCTCCCCCTTATATTTTGTTTTAATTCCATCGAATTTTCTGTTCAATACCTATCTTCTACACCGCTGCTACTACTTAGGATTATTCATCAGATGTCACCTACCAATGCCACTATAAGTACAGCTCAGTTTACGAGCTTCCAAAAAAATTGAAGAAAAACACACTTTCAAGTGCCTTTTGGGGAACCATCCAAGCGATCGAAACCCAGCGCAAGTATGTTATTCTTTGCCTACGCGCCATATTTATGCTAATCCAATCTAGTCTCTACCTCTCTAGAAACTCGAAAACCGAAGCGCGCACCTTGTAATAACTCCGACGTAGGTATCCCTCTGTGATCCAACCTTATCGCAAATACTTATTGTAAACACTAGAGTCGCCCATTTTACAAGGCTGACCCTCGTCAAAAAGTCATAATAGATCAGTAATCTTCAAAATCTGACAATTTTCTCATTTCAAGGAAGAGTACTCTAGGCTCTCATCTAAGTTCAGGTTCTAGATCTGGCCACCGATCAAACGGTCAGCATTTTGGTTCAATGGAGAAGATAGCTGCTGGTTCTCCAACACCCTTGACGAAGGAGGCATTAGAGGCATTAGAAGCTCTTCACAATGGTGGATCTGTTTGTCCTCATCATGGGGTTTTGGCATACACCGTGAGTGTTCCGACTGAGAACGACACCGCTAGTCTTCCATCTGGTACTGGTTGGCTGGCTGGATCGCAGTCTCTAGCTCCCTCGTTGCCTTCTCCGCAAATATCGGAAAGAGAGTGTCTTCTAGAATGGTCAACTGAGGAGCTTCCTCATTATTTCTTGGCTTCTGGGCGCTTTCCTGATGGCTTTTGACTGCAATGGTAGGATCGTTGGTACTGTGAGGGTAGCCTTAAGTGTGTAATGGGAGATAATAACAGTTGAAATAGGGAGGGAATCCGATCAAAAGCGACTTAGAAACGGTAATTTTCAATCTATCTATATAGTTTAGAGGAGCTCTTGATTTTGAGCACTAGAAACAGAGAGAATATCTCTTTTATGCTTGTAAAAATACAATTCTTGTTATCTACAAGGACATGATGTAAGTCAGCGTCAAGATTGTACTAATCGTAATTGTTCCAGCGCTGACTATAGAGGGCTCATAGAAAACTGAAGATGAGACACTGCAATTACAGCGCACTGAAGGTCTTAAATTATATTGAAAATATTATTTCAAGTCTACATCTACGTGTATTATAAGCACGAATGATGAGGCCATCATTTCATATAAAGCATACTGAATATTTGAACGGTAGATTATAATATTATTTTGTTCTCTTATAAGTAGCATCAAATTCGTAATGCAACACACCTATAACTCTTTCTTGTATATCAAGCTACTGGGGTAGAAGGGTATTAGGTACTGAAGGTCATGGAGAATTGATTGGATTGTAAGAGGTATGCTAGCTAGGTATATATACAAGGAGTGAATGCTGACAAATGAGTGGAATATGCTATGGTAGCGCTTTGAACAAGTGATACAAAACGAGTGATTGATATCAATGCTCATACCAGTGACAGTGTTTTCATTCCCCCAGCCTCTTGGCACAAAGTGGATTTTTCCGGCAGCCTGGGTCAAGCCCGCAATTTTATTCTTTTATATATACAATAAGTCGCATTTGAAATAAATGAATTAGAGATTGAAACCTCAGATGAGAGCAGTTAGGAAATGACGTTTCCCACCCCCTATAACATTATAAATAGTCTATATTCTTATATTGATTTCTAAAGTTCTGTTTCGCCTAGCCTAGCCTGACTCTCAGGCTAGGCTAGGCTGGGAGAATGAAATTACTGACCAGTGATCGTACAGCTGATCAAGTGACAGACAAAACAGCAGATAAAGTAGTACTTAAACCCGATCCTCTACTTATAAGTACGAAGGCTTCCGTGATAGCCTCCGGCAAGCACCCTAGTGCCTTCAAATAGTTGGCTAAGAGAAGAAGGGACTTCGATGCTAACAGAAGCAAAAAAACAAAAAACAAAATTCCGCCTTCGTAGGACCTAAAATTTAGACGGGCTTCTACACGAGTATTTCAAGGGGATCTTTTCACGTACCCTGCTATGAGACAAATTTATTGTTTTACAATTACAAATTTTTTGCTATCAAGTGTATAAAGTTGTTATCAATATGTTCCTTTCTTTACCCATTTCTCCCTGAGGAAACCCCTTAGTAATGTGAAAAGACTGTAGTTGATCACGCTATTAATCGTTTCGTTGATGCTATCGATCGCTACTCTAACTATTCATTCCTGCTTAATTGCGACTGTCGAGGTTTCTTAAAACTTCAGAGAAAGGTTCCATAAAGAAAGAATAGAGTTCCAAATTTTGGGGACACCCAGAGGAAAATTAAGAAATTCCAGTGTTAGGCCGTACGAATAGAGAGACTATACTACACGTCTAGGTCTTGTCAAAAAATGCACTAATGTCTAACTACTCTGTCTCCCATACAAGTAACGCGGTACGAGAAGACAAAGTGTCAGGGTGATTAGCTGGATGCTCCTCTCCCAACACCCTCTTACTCGTCTCCATCACTTGCACCTCCAGGTCTTCAGCCTCTTTCCAGAGATATGGTTGCTGGAACTTTATCTTGCATAGTTAAGGTAACAGC
>LLCD01001090.1:0-12731 GCA_001414355.1 Hymenoscyphus salicellus
TATTTAACCCTTCCACTGATTACGACCCGTAAAGTATTACAGCTAAGCTTTTACTCCTGTGGGATTTACTCCCGCGGCCCCTAGTCTTTTTCGTCCAGATTTGAGATCATCAGATCATCAGATCATCTCACGTGGTCGCACCAATGGTCTAACCACGTGACTGACCTCGAAATCGGGCGCCCACCATGAAACCAAACTGTGGCAGTGCAAAAGGCCATCCATCAGGTCGTTTCTCCTCAGCCTTTCCTCCATCTCCATACAACATCATTTCTAGAACCTAAAACCTCATCAAAGGGCATCTGAAGGTACCAAGGGGGGTCTCCGTACTCATGCGATAATTCAGAGACAGCTGTTCCAAGTGGGGCTCACGTTACGATCATTTCTTGAAGCGCCCAATTTTAGGTCCGCTTGATAAATGAAGCGCCTTAGATTCGGGGTAGCGACCCCATTGTAGCGCCCGGCTTATTACATTCTCGTGATGCCGTGCGACTTGAACCTCGTTTGCGACTGTTAAGAAGAATTTGCTTTATGCTGTACGAAGGGTAGTTTGATTTTTTTCTTGTTCCGAAAATAGGTTTTTTATTTTGCATATGTGTTTTGGTTTTATGCTGTGTACCACTTTTTTCCGATCTTCGTTTTGAGAGATTTTTTTGTTGAGCGTTACGCTGTTATGCGATGTGGTGCGACCGAGTTTTTGTAAAAGTCGTGGATTGCAATAACTCTCCGTTTATTTTCTTCATCAATGTTCATAAGTTATGCAATCGCGAGTCTGGGGAATTGTTCAAGGGACAGCCCTCGTATATTCCTCTCACTATACGATTCCTTCTGTCATACGACAACTGCTCCAATTTCCTAAATGTCATGATCTTCATTTCCAAGCGCTCTCTTTTGTTCATTTCCAATCTCCTACAATTCAAACGTGTACCTGTCCTCTCATGTAATGTCACCATCTCATTTCAAAATCCACTTCATAACTACCCTCGTCATTCCACCCCCTTCCAAATACCCCCCACTGGACCAACAACTGTCTAGCCGCCTTCTCCGACCCATCCCCTTCATCATTCATTTTTTCATCATCGTCGGCGCGCGCCAGTTCCGCGTGGTTTCTAAAAGTATTTCCTTGTGTCGACGTCTCGTGGATCTACCTCAGCTTCTCGTAATACAAGACCTAATTTCCAGCCTTACCGAGGCCGTAGGTGTACCGTAGGTTTCTGGGGCTCGTCGTATACAAATGATTCAGCTGGCTTACTGTTAGGCGCCTCCCCCGTACGTATAACCCTGTCTACCGACCGGCTGTTATTTGGGTTGCCGCGTGATGGGGTTTTTTGGTTTATGTCAATCTTTTTGTAGTGATGTCAATTTTGTGGCGAGATGTTAGTAAGCATGAAGGAATACGAGTGAGAGAGCGATAACTTTCAGCCTTTGGATGAAGTTGTAGAGGTTGGGATGTAGAAAATCTACCCTACTATTCTTGGTTATGAGAGAAATAAATAGCTTCCTTGTCGTCCTATTCCAACCTTCTCAGCAAATACCTCCATACATCCACAGTATTCAGCTTATTGCTGTCGCTTGTGTCTGAAGCTTCCCAGTAACATAATATCATGTTACAAATAACTTCCTCACTCCCTGCTTCATGTCTTTCAATCTATCAATTTCCACTCAAATTCTTCTCCATTTTTTCATCTGTAGAGTATGCTAGGAATCGACAGCAAAACCTTCATATTGTATCTCTTCGGAAGAAGACAAGCTCCATACCCACCAACGACGGCACGATTGGGGTTTTAAACCTGTATATCGAGAGCGAAAAGGCGAAGAAGTTACATCGAGCGTATGACGTGGTTATATACATGCTCTTCCTCTTTCCTTTTTCTATATTCTTACCAAACTCATTTCCCTTATGAAAGTCTTTACCTCTCACGCTCTCAAAAAATAATATTTCACGTGTGCGCTTCTCAGAAGTAAGACTATAAAACCAATTTAACTATCAAACAGCCGAACTCGATCTCAATATTCTTAGCTAGCGCAACGGTGGAAATTTGGCAGTGGCCAGACGAGATGATGGCCAATTCACCAGCTAGAGAAGCTAATTCTCAAGCCAGCGAGGTAAACAATGAGGATGATCAGACAATCAGCCAAGTCGGGGAAGAAAATGGCGCATTCGAAAGTGAGGGCTAGAAAAAGATACCTCCCCCAACGACAACAATCCCCAACAGTATTCCATTTCAACACTAGTTGTCATCGGCGTAAGACATATCGCAAGGACAGTGAGAAAAGATCGAACGTAGAAAAAGGAATCGACAACATCCATCCCAAAATTCGACAATAAACCCCAACCTCAAGCCTCCCCCCAAAAAATATTTTCTGTGCCTTCTTCAGAACCTTAGTCAAAAATAAAAGATCACTTAGTATCTCAGAGATGAAAATTTAGTTACTTGGTTTCCAGGCCTGTCATTCCTTGATTGGGTTGTATGTTGGTGTTTAATACGGAAGTCAACATGCGCATAGAAGTGCCCTTTTATATTTCACTTCTCCCCAAAGATGTCGTGTTTCGCTGACCCAGCCTCCCTGAAGTTTACCTACTTGCGTTTAGCTTCTAGCAAGCCCTTGAATATAGGTTCAAATAACAAGAAAATCACCACCCCCACCAAAAATCCCAAGTAAAAGCCTCGCAGAGAAAAGAAAACAAACTGGCTTCTAGACACTAAAATCGCATACCTCACCTACAAATACACACCTTCCACCCCCAAGAAACTTTAAGACTACCCAAATAAATCAGCGTTATCGAGTTTACTCGTGTCCCTTGTGTCCTTATCAACTCCAAAAGAAAGCTAGCTCTACTTTACCCTGAGTAATGAGTAAATTATTACTCACACTGACACTTGTAGATAAGGACCAAAATGACAAATAACTTATGTAAACATTACTTCTCGTCATAAGACCTCAAAGATAGAAAATGTACCCAGCATCAAAAACCATGCTTGCTGTAGGTAAAATTCACTACTTGGAGATTCTATATAGACCAGAAATACCAAACTATCCCTTCACCTATATTACAATCAAAATCCCGTATCGAGATGCTAGATTGTCAACTTACAACTCGATGATAATGTGATCCCAGCAAGGTTCATTCCCCAGACCTGTCAAAAGAGAAAAATAAAGTGCTTCTGGGAAACATACAGCAACCGAGAAGACACCCTTATGTCTCCAGACAATATGAAGTGGATTGGTATAACGTAACTATCCGTAGTATCCCTCCAACTGTATTAGCACCCTACCCCAACCACCACTTCCCTACTACAATCTGTTTACTTCCACGAACCTTTTAAGCACAAGCTGAGACCCAACGAATGAAAGAGGATGAATCCACAATAACCCAAGCTTTGACAACAAACCCCCCACCTCAAACCTGCTGAAAAAGTAACGCCCCTCTGCCTGCATCAAAACCCCAAGTCACAAAATCATCAAACACAAGAACTCAAACACAAGAACTCAGACACTAGACACATTCTAAACAAAAGCTCCCAGCTCATCCTTACGCGCCAATGAGGCCATTTCGATTGCTGTAATATCATGGAAACCACCCTCTACATATCAGGGCTCCTTTGAAACCCCTCAAGTACACTGTCCCAAGTTCGCAAATTGTGCCCTCCTTGTAACGTAACGTTCCTCTCATCTCCTCTTCGCCTCGTCGCCATTACCTTCAGATGAGTTATAGTCTCAGATGATGGAAATGACATAAACCTTGAGGAGATCCAATGGTGAACTTGTCTCTTTCTCTTTCATCTCTCCATGCACCCGTTTTATTCCCAGCACACCACTATAAATACACCTTCTTCTCACACCAAGAGAAACCAAGACAAACAATGGTAGAGTGCCTACAATTTGTTCCTCTCGTGTTCCGCGCGTCACTATCAAGCCCCCCAAAACGCATCCCCACCAACATCTCATCCACCAACACTTTTTTACCTCAACTACTTACCCCCACAAAACTTCCGAACACAACCTAAAAAACGAACGAACGGAAGAGAAAGAATCGGCAGCAACCCAAAGGGCCCAAAGGGGACAACAAAATCCCCCTCCCCCCTCCCCTCTCCCCTCAACCACACTCAAACCTGGAAAAGTTCACTCATCTCGTCAAAATCTCATCAATCCCAATCATTCCCACGCCAAAACTTTCCACCTCCTTCGCAGCAGCCTCCACACACACTATCATTAGTATCTGATGAACGTGGGTTCATTACTACCTCTCCATAAACCCTTCCCGGGTGTCTTAAATACCTCGCTTTGACTTCATCTGCCTTCCAAGTCGAGCTACTTGGCTTCAAGTCCGCTGGGGGGGAAACGCCTCATCAAAACATTGCATGAGAACATCCCTAAAGAAACACCCCTCGAAGAGCACCCCCGAAGAAAAAAAAGAAAGAAAAACGGAGAAAATGTCGAGGAACCAGGCTTGCAAAACATTGTTATTTTCACGTGCTTAAACTTATAAACACCCTATCCCACCCCATCCCATCATCATCCCTCATCAATTCATGACCCTCAACTCCCCATACCTCCCATCCCCATACCACCTTCCCTTCCCCCATTCCCCCATCATCCCCTTCACCGATCCCCAAATCCTGACCCCTGGAAACTACCTATGTCTTAACATCAGGCTCCGTACGTCCAACATACTCCTGAAACTTCAACAACTCAGTACTAAACTCCACATCCTTCTTCAAGAATTCCTGAGCATCCAACCCATAAGTCTTAGCATCAGAGCTATGCTTCTCGATATACAACCGGATTGTAGCACCCGAAGAGCCCGTTCCAGAGAGACGAACGACGATTCGCGAGCCATCGGAGAATTTAACGTAGAGACCTTGGTTAGGGGAGACGGAACCGTCGAGGTCCGTGTAGGAGAAGTCACCGGCGTCTTTGACTGTGCGGTCTATTGTTGTGGTTAGTGAAATGAATAAGAGGGGAAGGAGGGCAGATGGGAGGTAAGGTAAAGGGGAATGGGGAAAGGGGAAGAAGGGCAGGGGAAATATACCTCCAATAGTAGAGCCAATGAATGACTTATCCTCAATCTTATCATTCAAGTCCTTCACCAGCTTAGCAGCCCCCTCACTGCTGACGTTTTCGTAATCATATCGCGTGAAAAAGGTGCGGCCATACTCCGTCCAGAAATCATGTTGAATCTTGGAAATACTTGGCGTGACATCCGGGTTTGCTTCTCCGATCCCAGCAATGATATTCAACCAAGCGACCACAGCCCAAAGCCCATCCTTCTCACGAATATGGTTACTTCCAGTCCCAAAAGACTCTTCACCACAAATGGAAAGTTTATCAGCATCAAACAACGCGCAGAAGAACTTCCATCCCGTAGGAACCTCATAGCAGTTCAATCCCTGAGCTTTAGCAACAAGGTCCACAGCCCCGGAAGTTGGCATACTACGCGCAAGTCCGTAAACACCTTGTTTCTTAAAGTAAGGAATGAGTTGTGCGTGATGAGCAATGATAGCCAAACTATCCCCCGGGGAAACAAAAGCATTGGCGCCATAAATCATGTTACGATCTCCATCCCCATCACTCGCAGCTCCAAAATGGATCTTTCCCTTATCAACGGCTTCGACCAAGGAGTGTGCATATGTAAGATTTGGATCTGGGTGTCCGCCGTTGAAGTCGGGGGAGGGAATGCAGTTCTGTGTGCTGGAACTTGGCAGTCCGAATTCGGTTTCGAAGATGGCTTTGCCGTAGGGACCTGTGACGCCGGAGAGGGCATCGAAGAGGACTTTGAAATCGGTGTGGGATTGGAAGAATTTCTTGATGAGGGGGAAATCGAAGATGTCTTTTAGCATCTCTAGGTAGTCGGAGACTGAGTCGATGACTTCTACCTCCAAGGAACCATATGTCGATGTGCCGATTGTGGAGATGTCGACATCGGGGATATCTGCGATTTTGTACGAGGCCAGGGTCTTGGATGTCTCGTAGATTTTGTTGGTGACAGATTCGGGTGCTGGTCCACCATTGGCGAGGTTATATTTGATTCCGAAATCGTTCTTTGGTCCTATGCCAGATGTTAGGGTGGTATGATAATCGAACCGAGGTAGATTGGGGACTCACCACCAGCATTGTGACTAGCAGTCAAGAGGATACCACCAGTAGCCTTCCGCTTTCTGATAACATGACTGGCAGCAGGTGTACTCAAGATGCCATTCTGACCGATCAGAAGCTTCTTCACGCCATATGCAGCTCCAATCTTAGCGATCAATTGTACGACCTCTGGGTTCCAGTATCGCCCATCACCACCAATGACGAGGAAACTGTCCTTGACACCTTCGGGGATGGAGAGGAGGATGCTGGTGACGAAGGATTCACTGTAGTGAGGTTGTTGGAAGACGACGACCTTCTTGCGTAGACCAGAGCTTGATGCTGGTTAGCTTGATCTCGCTGAGGCAGTAGCAAATAGCGGGGTTATCACTAACGTTCCTGGCTTCTGATCGGTGAAGGGTTTGAGGGAAACTTCGGTGACACTCATGACTGCAGTTGTGGGGGGATTTTGCAGAGATAGATGTCGAGTGGTAATTGAGAAGGTGTGATTTATGTGTGGAGGTGGAAGGGAGAGCTGAAGCTGGGGGAGAGGAGGAGCGAGGAGCAAGAATCAAGGCGGTGTCTCGCTGCTGCAAAACGTGGGGACCTCGTCACAATTTATTTGGAGGGGTTGAGGAGCAGCTTCAACCAATCACCAGCCCAACCACACCCGCCACCAAATAAAACATTGAGAGAATCACCACGGGCCCCTTCCCTTTTGGGCAATTTATTTATCGTGTCTCAAGGCCTTGCATTACCTAGGATGCTTTCTTTTGAAAGATCACCTCCTTATAGTATCGTGCTTCTGATGCTTTCTTTTGAAAGATCACCTCCTTGTAGTAT
Organism: Hymenoscyphus salicellus; assembly: GCA_001414355.1. Classification (NCBI taxonomy): domain Eukaryota; kingdom Fungi; phylum Ascomycota; class Leotiomycetes; order Helotiales; family Helotiaceae; genus Hymenoscyphus; species Hymenoscyphus salicellus. The sequence goes on from LLCD01001090.1 coordinate 6,916, forward strand.
CGTGCTTCTGATGCTTTCTTTTGAAAAATCACCTCCTTGTAGTATCGTGCTTCTTCGATACTTTCTGTTGAAAAATCACCTCCTTGTAGTATCGTACTTCTGATGCTTTCTTTTGAAAGATCACCTCCTTGTAGTATCGTGCTTCTTCGATACTTTCTGTTGAAAAATCACCTCCTTGTAGTATCGTGCTTCTTCGATACTTTCTGTTGAAAGATCACCTCCTTGTAGTATCGTGCTTCTTCGATGCTTTCGAGGATATCGTCCTTCGCCTTGTGCAGCAGCTTCTTGGCCGGTTTCCCCTCCGCCACCTCCGCATCACACCAGCGAAGTGCTGCCTCCTTTATAGTGCTCACATCTAATATGCGATAGCTCAAGTAGTCATGGACTGGCTTGTATGCTCCCTTTCGAAGAAACGCTTTGTCCGCGTGGACACTGTTTCCGGCTAGTAAGGCGGTTCGTGGAGTCGAGACATATTTTTGGATGTAGGCGAGGAGGGAGGCGGAGGCTTGTTCGGGAGTCGTGGTTGAGGAAAGGACGGCTGCTGTGAGTCCGCTATCGCGATGGGTGTTGGTGCACCATTCGTCCTGTGGGTGTCAGTGGCCGCTCTGTGTGCAGAGGCAACTCGCTATGAGGGCTTGACTGACCATCTTGTCCATTTTCTCATTTGGCTGGTGTATGACTGCTCCCCACCCCTCCTCGTCCAGCACTTCGAGATTCCCGTTGGTGATGATGCAGAAGATTTCGATTATCACATCGTTGTCTATGTCCAGCCCGGTCATCTATCGCGAGAAATCCAGACATTAGTGTCTCTTCCGGTGCTGGTGGGAAGGCTGCGCAAAAACATAGGCACTCGTCTTCATACCTCGCAGTCAATCCAGACCAATGGTCGGCTGGCAGCTTTTGTTTTCTCCATCGTCGCGGTTTCCAACACTTTCGCGCAGTGCTAGTCGTTTTCGTTACAGAAGGTTGCGAGAGTCTGTGAGTCGCGAAAGCGCGCTGGAATTCTTCAGCCTTGAAGCCGCTTGCTGATGATGCTTACACCCAGGCGATCGATATATCCACTCTGTTGAATTTTCCTTGTTTTCCTCTCAAACAATCAGGGGAATTCTACTGTTTTGTGTTTGTCAGATTGTTACGATGGTTTGTTTTGTCCTGTTTCCGTCAATCGATTGCTGGTGTCCAGTCTCTACCGGGGTGGAGGGAAAGTCCGATTTTGGAGAGGCAAGAAAAATATAAAAAATATAGCACAACCCTCCCGCAACGAAGGGCCTATTTGTATCGCATATTTTGACATAAGATTTAGCTTTTCCCTACTGAAAAAGGGCCTAAAAATATGCCGTCATGGTCGACACTTTGTAATTGAAGATCTAAATCGTGAGCCAAACGGGCCCTAATTAACCAACCCAAGAACAAAATCCCATCATTTTTGATCGTGGTGTTATTGCAAGACAGAGAATATTTGGCATTGTCTCGCAGTTCAAATCAATGACTATCTACTTTTGTGTTGCTAAAAGAGCAAGTCCACGAACTTAGTCTACCAACTAGCTGGCTAAACCCGTCACTTTTCAATTACTGGTCATGAGATCAATCCCTCAAATCTGTCAGTGAATCCCCCCTCAGCTTTCTCCATCTATAAAAAGTGGGAAGAGAGCCAACAGCCCATCTTATAAGCAAACCCATCGCGGTCATTCAGGTTCATGGGGAAAGCTTCCAAAGAACGGAACATTGGTGTCTCCCGATAACATACACATAACTACGAACCTCTCTACAATCCATCTAGTCAAACCTCCAGACCCAAATTCTCAAGCAACAAGAGAAGTTTATTGTCGGTCTTTGAGATACTCATCTAAATTCTCTTCCCTTATTGTCGTATCATTATCTGCTGCCGAAAATGGAAATACCCTCAAACACAAGCGAATAATTCAGACAACAAAACACTTTCTAACCAACTTCATCTACATATTTCACTTTGATAGATTCCACCCCTTTATCCATCGCAAATTGGAGTTTAACCTCTTGTTCTACCTGACACCCCCCTGAATACGAGCCATCAACTCTTCACGGTACTCTCCATTCTTTGCCTAATCCTTACGATGACGTCCTTGATCCAAGCTCTTGTAGCCGTGACGCCGCTGTCGGTACCATAGAGGTGTACCGTTGTCGGGTTTATATCTCTTAGAGATAATGGCTGGTTGGATCAGACTATCATCGTTGTAGTGCCTCATGATTCTGTCTCTTGCGAGGTGACTTTGGTTATTGATTGCTAGAAATATATATATATAATGCCGGTTACGGTCTATACTTTGCAAATTCACGTCACCTGCTTATTATTTACAGTTGCTCATAGTCTTTCACGTTTATGTAGAACACGACAGTTGAAGGCGCGATTCCACTCGTCGGACACCGGGAACTGTGATCATCGTCACTGCCAGAGTACGTAAACTTCTAAGAGAAAGAGTCCTCGAAATTGATTAATAAGACCTATTGTTTAAACTTTCCTTACTCGTTTGTCTGAATTATATTCCCTCTTTGTCGGGTTGTTGTCTGCTGTCGAGTATATAAGTACTGTTGATAGAATTAATAAATTCAGATAATACTACTCCCTACCCAACTTGCTTTGCATGTTTTACTTCGATGAATTACAGCGTTACTTTAACCCCGCGTCGACTTTTGTTTAAGCCTTCTTAGCTTCTTGTTTTATGTTCAACCTTGGCTTTTTGGTCATGTTCAGCCTTCTTGCGTTGTTACGAAGTCCCAATTCGCAACCTTGCGATCGGCTTCTTGTACCAATCTCGAAGACATGCTGTCGATGCGGTTGTAGTGTACAGAATAAGTACTTCATCTCATAGAGCCGGTTTGATTGGTGTAGTACAACTACGAAAGGAAATTTTTCGCACTATTCTTTGGTTCAACTTAATAGAACGTTCATCATTTGTCCTGAAACTCTCGCCTTATTAGCCAAGTAATGTATGAGATCAATCTTTTCAAACCCTGTAGTGAATCTCTACTTATCTTTCCTAGATGTAAAAAGTAGGGAGCGAGACCAACACCTATCTTATAAGCCAAACCACTCGTAGTAAATTTCATGTTCATAGCAAGTGGAACCAACAATGAGGCTATACATGTCTTCAGAGTCTGCTGATGAAAAACAGTTTAAGCCCATAAATCTCTTTAAGATATATGAAAGTCTCCAAAAGGTAGTTCGATCTTCCTCACCCGCTTATGTGGATCTCTCCTTTTCATTGTCTCCTCGCTTGCTATCGAGAATTTAAGTACTGTCAATATAATCGCAAAATTCGGAGAAGCATTGAGTTAAACTCGAGTTAAGCCATAGGCTGGCTACTCTGAGTGTGTGAAGGGGTAGACGTGGTACATCTGTAAATGTGAGAGTGCGCTTAGACTTGAAACAGCTCTGGACTCGCGTATTTTGTCTTCATCGCGTTTTCTGTATGCTTCATCTTGTACTCATCTGTTTCTTATATTCATCTGGCTACTATTTCTTAATGAGACGCTTCACTGATTTATGTTGGTAGTTTGCTGGCCCAATAAGAGTCTCTTCGCAGCTTCATAGAGAAAGCTTCCACAAAAAAACTCAATACCTCCAAATCATTCACTAAAATCAGCAGTCCAACCTTTAAACAACTTTCCACACTTCAACGTCAAGGGACTTTTCCTACTGTAGCCTTGACTTTTTCAAATTCCAGCCATATCGCTTACCACAAGACTTTACAGACGTACTTTCTTACTGTGGCGGTTGCATCGCCTGAAGAACTATCGTATCTTCCGATAACATACTCTAACACCACGAACCTCTCTGACAGTCTACCTAGTCAAGAAACTTCTCTAAATTAAGTAGTAAGATTTTGGTTTTACGTTGCAAATCAAGTCGTCTGAATTCTCGTCTCTTGTCATCATCTTTTTGTTCGCTGTCGAGGATAGAAGTACTGTTGATACCTTTGTAACATTTAGACGTCTTCCAAGCCAAACCTGAAGTTGAGCCCTAGCATTTAGAATAACAAAATTTTAAGTGAAAAGAACGTGAAGTAGTACACCTTCACGTTGAGATAGTGTACTTAGACTTGGAGCAGGGGATGAAGCTCCAAACCTCCAGGTTGTGTCATGAACCCAACCCATACTATGTCCTTTCCTCAACCGTTTTATTTCAAGCCGATGCATTATGACGCAACAATGGCATCTCCCGCAAGCATCAATTCACCCATGAATGCCGCCAGAACTTCGAACGGTGACTTCCAAACATCTGAACTATTTGCCTCTGACAGAAAACTCTGGTGTCGATTACAAGTTCCTCCCTCCCTAAGCTAAATTTTCTTTAATTGTTTCAGAATGTGAGAGGCCGTTTAAGTGTTTGAGTCTCTTCGAAGTTTTGAGTTGTGAAGGCCTGAATATATTGAGACTGTTCATCCGTGGGTTCATCTGATAGAAGCGCTCAATTTCGGAGAACTGGATGGGGGAGACAATTGAAGACATCGTGGATGAGATTCTCTGGTAGAGCGAAAAGAATCAAAGTGAAAGTTTTTGAGCGACATGCTTGCTGAGGAATACTTAGAGAGAAGGAGGAGTCGAAGAGATGTCAGTCGATGGTGTGAAGGGCTCTCAAAGTTCAAGAGTTGGATTTTGGGAGGGGGCCGAACGACTCTCGCTTACCATCTACTGGTTCAACCCAGGCGGGGGCTAGCAAAAACACCCCCAACCGTTTGCTAACCTGTGTTGAGTCATCTTCTAGCTTTTCTTTTTACAAAGCTATGTAGCATATTTTCCCTACCGCTTCGATCGGTGGATCGGGGGAGAAGTTTATACATGAGATGAGAACTGGATATTCAAGAAAACAGAGTGAATTGAGTGGGTACACTCGGCAAGTCTCTAGCTACATTATATAAGTTAAGATGTATAGTCTTGGTCTTATAGAATTCTATTAATAATAAATGAGATCCACAAATCATCAACTAGCGGGTTAGAATACGAGAAAATTGTGAGATTGTAAGATTGAAGGAAAAGGGTAACTCTAACTTTATACCATAACTATCACCCAGAAGGGGTAATAAAAGCGCTCACTGAATGAAGAAAGGAGTACATCAGCAGTCAAACCCCCCAACTGACCTTATTATGCTTCTGGAAGTTCTGGGGCAGCTGGTTGACACAAAATAACAGCAGATCAACCTCCCAGCAATTAATTTTCAAAACACAAATCCCTATCTAGCTGCTACATACACCCTGGAGCCTGAAGTAATCTCCACATTTCTAATTTACCCTCGAATATTAATCTACTGCCGATTCCTCATTGCCCTTCCCCTCAAAAATAACACCCTCAAGCGCGAGAGGACGAGGACTCCAGAAAAAACGCCCAAGATTGAGCTCGAGAGCCTGAGTGCAAATTAACTGTAATACTAACACCAGCCGAAGGAACTGAAAAATTCGTCGTGGTCTTGACTTTTGAGTATGAAGATAAATTTGACAAGACGCGCGAGATATTTATACTTGGGCTAAGAACTGATTTGTGGGAATGGAAATGAATTGGTTAGAGTTTATAAAGCACCCCGCTTGAACATAGTAGGCAAGAGTGAGAGGATTGAATTTTAATGGCAAGTGAATAGAAAGAATGCCTTCAATACCTTCTTTACTCCTAGAACACACACCTCTTACCATACTTATTCAGATAGCATACAAAATATGTTGATAGGTACGGTGATATCTGTATAAGAGAGTTTGTTATTACTCCCACAGGCAGCAAGGCAGAATACTAAAGCCAGCCTGGTGGGCTGACTGGAGGGCTGACTAGAGGGTTGATTTCAAAGCAG
>LLCD01001091.1:0-12727 GCA_001414355.1 Hymenoscyphus salicellus
TCCCCCCCCCCCCCCCACTGTTAAAAACAAATTTTCTTCCCCACAAATATGTTCAAACAAGCAAAATCGGCTCCACTTACCAATGCTTGTATCCATTCTCTGTGGGTCTACACAGTATCTGATCCATATACTGTGGATGAGTGATCACTCATCCTCGTCCCATATCCGCAATTATTGGAACAGTTCGTTGATTTTCCTCTTCTCCGCGGTTGAACGGCCGGTATATGTGGATTTAGGAGGATAAGAATGGGACTGGTGAATATTAAGTACTGACGTATCTCGAGAAAACTTCCTTTCTTGTGCATCTTGATTTTCGCTTACCATGATGTGCAATAACCCGACACCTGAAGCATAATCATGGACTCTAAGGGAAATGAACGACCCAAGATGGGAACCCAAGAAGACCAGAAACATGTTTCTGAGCCCACACTCAATGAGACGAGAAACTCTTTTGAAGGTTCAAAGGCAGCTTCAATCTGGACAATTTGCGGTTCAGTAGGTTTTCACTTCTTTTCGTAAGATCTCATGAACTGACATATCCAAAGGCACTCGCAAATTTCTCCGATGGCTACCAGCAATCAATCGCCTCTTCCACAAACGTGATTCTTAATCACCTTCTCACAACCAAAATTTACACATCAGCAATCCAAACACGAGTTTCAAACGCCCTCCTCGTCGGATCCATAATCGGTATCCTCGCTCTGGGCTACACATCCGACCTCTACTCGCGGAAATCCGGCATGGCACTCACCTCTCTCCTCGTGATAATCGGAACCCTCCTCTCAACCCTAACATTCCAAATCCCACCCTCATCATCTTCCTACTCCAACGTCCTCTGGTACTTAACCATTGCCCGCGGAATAGCGGGCGTAGGCGTAGGAGGCGAATACCCCACCTCCGCCGCAGCAGCCCTAGAAAGTTCAAACGAGCATTTCTCTAAAAAGCGTGGTCCAATCCAAGTCGCAATCTCAACTCTAATGGCGACCTCTGGTGGTCCGGTGTGTACATTGATATACCTCCTCGCCCTCATAATCTCAAATAATAATTTGAAAGTGGCTTTTCACGCTATCTACTCCATCGCTACTATTCTCCCTCTTCTAGTTATCTGTTTCCGTTTACGCATGACGGATAGTCTTTTATTCCGAACTTCCAACTTCAAGAAAGGCGGTATACCATGGAAAATCCTGCTCAAACAGAAGAAATACCTTTTGCGATTATTGGGAACGAGTACCGCCTTTTTCCTCTACGATTTTATCAACTTCCCAAATTCTATCATGAGCGCTGCGATTATAAACTCAATCGTGCCCGGGAAAAACGTCCGCACAGTCGCAATCTGGCAACTCGTTCTCGCCATTCTCCCCATCCCCGGCGTCCTCGTGGGAATTTACCTCGTCAACAAACTCGGTCGTCGCTGGACCGGAATCCTAGGATTCTCAGGGTACATAATAACAGGCTTCTTCATCGGAGGTTTCTACGCCCCTCTCACAACAAACACTACCTTAATCCCATTATTCGTGGTGCTCTACGGGTTTATGCAAGCTTTTGGTCATATGGGCCCTGGTGCCACGATAGGTTTGATGTCCGTAGAAAGTTTTCCTACGGCGATTAGAGGGGTTGCTTATGGGGTTAGTGCTGGGTTTGGGAAGACGGGGGCAGCTGTGGGGACACAGGTTTTTACTCCTATCCAGGAGGCGGCGGGTAAAGAGGCGACTTTCTATGTTGCGGGGGGTGTTGGGATTCTGGGGTGTCTAGTTTATTGGTTTTTGCCCGAGATGAGGGACGAGAATTTAGGGGTTATGGATGAGGAGTTTGAGAGGGATTTGAAGAGGGATGGGTGGCTGATCGAGCTCTAGAGGGTTTTAGGAGATGAAATTTGCAGTGTGCTTAATGTAATTACTGGGGTTTCTCTTATATATATGTTGGAAGAGGACTTGAGGAGTGGTGAAAAGTTTAAGCGAGGATATGGTTGTTACTGTCAAGTATTCACCTGTTGTCCAATGCGAATGTTCGTTCATTGGGTTCTTCACAGGTAAGATCCTTTATTTGGGGCATTTAGAGGGTTTCTGGGTGTCGATTCTCTTTGATCGGTTGCCTCGACCTTTTGAAAATTGGTGACTTCCCACTACCTGCGAAGATTATTCTTTGTCCTGTCCTAGGTTTCTTCAATTTCTAAGGTAGACTCTTATTATGTATACCTATCTCCCACGGGCGTCGTCTGTACAAGAGCCACTGTGGAGTTGAACCTTGCCTTTGATCGATGGATAGAACACTTTTTTTGGATCTGAATTTCTTGTGGATATACACGCGAGGGTTTGGTGGAAGAGAAACCCTCACTGTGACTATTCCCAGGAAGTGGGATCAAACTAGTCGTAAAGTTCTACGTGTTCTCAAAATTCAAGGAAAGCTAGGTAGAAGAGCATGATAGACGAGCTTGAAGTTGAGAATCTGTGTGCCAACTGTGAGCTGGGATGTTTAAACCCAAGACATCTATTGATATATGATCAGCACTCCGATGACTAGCAGAAGCCGCGAACAAACATGTTTTGGCAAGTCGGGAGGTGACGAGAGCGAGGGCGAAGGTTAAGAATCCACGGGGTGAGATTTACGGGGCAAGGGAAAACATTGTTGCTGTCGAATACCCACCTATTATCGAAATATTGGTTTTCGTTCGTTTGAGCTTGACATGTTCCAGAAATGTAGAGGAGCCCTTGGTCTGGGGCTTAAGTATTAAAAATAAGATTTCATCCGATTGGTGACTCCCCCATAATGTAACGGCGTCGAAAGTCTTTAGACTTTTGTTTTCTATTTCTTCATTTTTCCAAGGGCAGTTTATAGCTCTCATAACTTATTGGAGTACTCGAGCTTGTTACTTGGTTGTTCCATGGGTTTCAGAGATTGGTTTAGGTGTCACCGAGTTACAAGCTGTTTATAAACCATTCGTGTATCACGATATTGAAAAGAAAACTCACAAATACTCGAAGATATCCGGGAAGAAGATTCAATTGGCGTAAAGCTTCTAAGAGACCTGTTAGGGTAGACTCGCTTAACGTGTTAAGCCAAGAATCTATCAAACCTGGCAGGTTGGAATTGTCTCAAATTCCTAAAGTTTCGCGTTCTCTCTCTAGGTTCCTACATCTATGTACCTCCCAAAATAAATCAGCAGCACTATAACACCGACATCCCATGACCTCTATCCGACATCCCCATCTATTCCTCCTTTGCAGAATGCACACCCTCAGCATGATGCCCATGCTTCTCATGCTCCTTATTATGGAAATCCGTTGCAATATCAACCGCATCCACATTCCCAAAATCCTTCCCACGATGTTCCCCACTAACCCCCAAACTCTCAACATCACTCGTCCTCTCCCCCTCCACATACCCATAAACCGTCTCGCCAACCAAACTCTCCCTCGCCGGCCACACCATACTCAGCGCCGTATAAACAACAATACTAGTCACAAACCCAAATAGCCAATCGAACGTATATAAATTCTTGGCTCCATCACTGATTTTCACACTATCACTTCCATCCTCATTAAGTCCAATAGAGTATGCAAGACCAGGAAGGTTTGGGGCGACGGAGATGAGCATTGCGGCGACGGCGCGCCAGTTGAACCCGTGGAAGTAGGAGTACCGACCTTTGGGGTTGTAGAGGGCGGGGACGTCCACGTTTTGTTTTTTTATGAGCCAGTAGTCTGAGGCGAGGATTCCGGCTATGGGAGCGAGGAAGACGGCGTAGCCGCCCATGAAGGCTAGGAATGTTGAGGCGGAGGAGATGATTTTCCAGGGGACTATTACCCACTATTTTGTTGAAGTTAGTTCATTGAGTTGTTTTGGAAAAGTGAGAGGATGAGAATTTGAAGCGACAAAGTGATGGAAGACTGTGTTGACTTACCCCTCCGACGATGGCAGCAATAATGCAACCCCGCTCAATGTTAACGTATCTCGGAAACAAAACCGTAAGATCATTCGCTGCCGAAATCGAATTGGCAGTGATATTAGTCCCAACTGTATCAAATCAGCATCTACGATCCCACATATCACTTCAGCAACTCTCACCTTGAGCAATATACCAACTCGTAGCGGCGAAAAAAGCGGCCGCCCTTCCACCATGTCCCATATCAAGCCACTTCGCGATAATCTCCAACGGATTCCAAATCAACTCCCCATACACAACCTTCGAAGCGCTCGTAGTAATAATCCCAATCACCGCACATAACGTGAAAATTATCGGTAGAAAAGGGAGTTGAATGAATTGACCCTTTGAACTTCGTGCGTAACGTGAGAAATCGGGGATGTTGCAAGCAAGTGTTGCCCATGAGCCGGTGACCGAGGACATGGAGCTTAGGAATAGGTAGGCTTTTGTGCTTCCGGTTACTGTTGCTTGGAGGGCGAAGATTTCACCTGATCCTCCTGCCTGGGCGATTGTTAGGTCATTGAAAAGAATCATTGAGAGGCGGTTGAGGACTCATACCTTATGAACCATCCACCCCATCGTTCCAAGTGCTGTGATAGGAGCCGCAACAAGCTTAGCAACAAAAAGCCATCTCAAATGAGTTGGAGGGATAAGTAAAAGCGGAAGTTGGATAATCCAAAATAAAAAGTATCTGTCAACCATCATTATTAGCCCCTCAGCCCTCTATCTTACCACCCAATTTGAGAACTTACGAGATCATTCCCTGGGTTGTGATCCCCTGCGACTCCGGAATATGATTTCCAATCTTCCCATAAGATGGCCAAATAGCTTGAATCATAATCGTAATACAGATAGCCCCATTCGCACCCTGAATCCCAAGCCAGAACATAGCAAGGATCGCTCTCGAAACAATGGCAAAATATGCAAAGTAGTAACCAAAGGACGAACGAATGGCGACGGAGAACGGGATATGAAGTTTTGCGCCAATCGCACCATTGAGAACCATGGGGATAGCTACACATGTCGTTCCAACGACAATCTATTCCAAAAAGTCAGCATCTCATTCCCACCCTCTCACTGTCCCCTCTCCTTCTCATTCACTGACACTGTAGAAGTAAAATAGAAAGGTACTCACAGCAGGAATCGCCTCCCTCCAACTCAACCCCACATTCAAAATCGCACTAGCAGTCTCCCAGGTCCCCAAGTTGATAGTATCCGTAGCCCAATATGCCATCCAAGTCCACAAAGTCCAAGTTTGGTTCTCAACCTTCACTGGATCCATATCCTCGTTCGTCCATACATGCTCAGGCGCCAATGCGGATTTCTGTTTCGGTAATTGCCATGATGATACTGTGGTCTGCGAAAAATCAGCATGTTTGGGGAGGAAACTGGGAGGACACTCACACATCGAGCTTTAAATTGTTTTCCCGTGGGGATATATCTCATCTCCGTAATTTTCTTCATCTTGCTCGAATTCGAAAGGAAGAAAGGTACTGTGCAAATTCAAGAAGGAAAGAAAGAAGCAAACCAGAAAGGCAATTCGACCAATGAAAGAGGGAAAGACAGCTCCCAGGGTCGTCAAGATAAGAGCTCCTGCACCCGGTATCTCACTGCATGCGTATGGTTACACTGATACCCATACCCTGCTGTAAACCTTGTAACATGCCATGATACACAGAAGTACAACACAAATCAAACAAAGAAGCGCCAAAATACACTCGTAGTCAAGTGAGAGAAAGAAAGTCAAAACCCAAAGGTCTGGAGGAAGTTAAAGGGACGTCAAGGAAAACAACTTATCAGCAACCAAAAATGCCACTCACTGTTCTCCAAAGTTCCCAACCCTGCCTAACAGCCCAAACAGCCCACCAAAGAAACCAAAAAACAGGTGATCAACAGCGGCCAACAGCTAACTAAGCAATCAAAGCTTATCTGCAGAAGGTAAGCAAGCAAGCTTCCGCATCATGGGATGAAGATAAAGCCTGCTCACGGCTCTCCTCGGCCTTTCCGTCAAATCCCCTGCTCTTCTGACGACACGCAGTACCGTATTCAGTAAATCTATCCAGCTTCTCGATAAAATAAAGAGGCGAGAGGAGGGTAGATATCGCTTGATCTGTTATCTCAAAATGCAGATGGCTGGACCAATTGTCCCGCACTCCCCCCACCATGTACCCAAAAGGCGCTAGCCCTCACCGCTTGGTGCTCCACTGGCGGGTAACTTTCGTAGGGGAAAGCTTCTTCTTTAGCACACCCATTTGGTGCCCCATGAATAGCTTCAAAGCCCTTGAACAGCAACCGTCTCGATCATTGTTCTGTCATTTTCTTGTGGAAAATTTGTGAGTGTCTTGAAAATCAACCTTCCTTGGGAGGCGGTAGATACACCAACAATCTGCGATGCCCACCCAGCCACTTTCACCAGGAGACTACCTGAACCTGCAGAAAATTCAAACGCGCATAACTCGTCAAAAAGGTTGAAGAACTTCCGAGGCATTTCTCGTAAGATGCCGAGCGAGTCAAAAAGATAACATCGCCCGATCTCTAGTCGGCATAGTTTTCATTGATTCCATTGTTGGTTAAGTTGTCGCCCTAAGCTGTTAGCTGGATGTCGGGAGACTACACCTCTGAATGTCTTGTGTCATCCTACTAAATAAATCTACAGTAAGACTGCGCGCGAACCATTTAATCCTTTAAGTCTAGTACTACGACTGGATTGCAACATCGCCATATTGACTTGCACCAGAAACCATCCTTTTCTCGAGGAAAACCTGGTGACTTGGTATTGGCGAGTAAGCCTTGGATTACTCTTATCAACCAGCAAGTAATCCATAGTTTACTTACTCCTGAGATCCCCACTCAAAACTCAAAACCAATCCCACTCGTAAGCCATCAAGACATTGTCTCGGAAACTACTAGTTCCTCCTTTCTACGCAACAAATCTCGTAATTGCAAGGATTCGTGACTGTAGTTCAAGACACTTGCCCTTCTGTAATTGACCCATTCCCTGAGGGGAAATGAGAGCAACGTTATTCACATTGCTCGAGTCTTATAGGATAATCGAATGGAGCTTTCCGAGTCTACTTTGAACAACTGAGGGAGCAGAGCTGTGGTGCTCTACTCTTGAGCAGTCACGAATTCCTGCATCACCTGGTGACCCTATAAAGGTTTCGGAAAACCTCTAGATGAAATAAGAGCTACTCGTAGCTAACATGCCTCAATCGAATCCACCTTTTCGAAGATACAAAACTCCTTTACACTCTCTTTGCGCCTGCCTCCTTTGCATTCATTGTAACCTACATCCTTAAATAGACAGCAAAGGAAGCTGCCTCCCCAAAATCAGGAAATGGCAACCCAGACAAGACCATACGTGTCCTTGAGAAACATCAAGCAGTGAAGCAGTAAACAATATCAGGTGCAGGGTTGGTACTCCGCCGGGCGTCGAATAGCGTGTGCATTTCTGGCCAACCAGACGCGGTATGAATAACGTGGGCGCTGGGAGTGGGGCGGAGAGCTTTTGGTCTTGGGGGCGTGCTCTTGTAAGATTGTGATTTTAACATGCAAGCGAGCCTCTTCTACGCATAATGCGGAAACGAATGTCTGTTTAGATAATTCGAGAGAAGAGCTCAGATGTTCTTACGCACTTCAGTGATGCAGGAGTTTGAAAGCTTGTGTTCGCGAAGTTCAGGAGCGGCCCAGAGATACTGAATCGAAGGGTAACTTCAAGTGAAACAAAAGGGGAGATGAGATGGGCACAGAATTCAATTCGATGTTTCTTCAAATTCTCCTATTGAAACTGAACATTCGAAAACAAATCCTTGACTTCCCTTGCTGCACTTGCTTAGATCATTTGATAATACTAGCTCGAGCTGTGTACTTCGTAGATCCAAAAATCCTTTTACAAATCTACAACGGAATACCGTGCAGCCCACTTGTCAGGAGTAACGAGCTCTTAATCTCATCCGTACGCTCCTTTAAATCCTCAATATCCCAATTAACCCACACGAACTTTCCTTTAAGAAACGCCGCTTCCCCCGACGTTAACCAGACAAGAAAGTGAGCTGGGAGTTCGACTATCGAATGAAAAATTAGCTAATGCTCAAAGACAAGACAATAGAAGTAGAGGCATAGAGGTAAGCGAAAATAGCGAAAACAGCGAAAACCAAAAGGAAACATTGTATTAACTTACTATCATCAACTCCCACACCATCATGCTCCGTCGAAGCATTAATGTCCGTATCCACAATCCCCGGATGCACATTGACAACCCTTAGATTTGGGTTCTCAGCCTGCAAATACTCAAACATCTTTGTATTCGCCATCTTACTCGCCGCATACGCCCAGCACCTCGGCATCAGACTAACATGCGCAATACACGAGGAAACATTAAACACCTTCGACTCCTTCGAAAGCAGCGGCATCATCGCCTGGACGGTATTAAAAGCACCACCAATATTAATATCCATCCCCTTCCGGAATTCCTCATAATCATAGCCCGCTACAAGCCCGTTGGTTTGCAGGATCCCAGCGTTATGGATGAAGATGTCAATCTTCGCCTCTCCTCCCGCTTGCTGACCAGCCTTGATAGCATTCGCAAAGGCAGCATGCACGGCAGGACCCTGGCTCAGGTCCACGGCTTGGAAGACGACGATTGTTCTCCCGCTGGGATTGGCTTTGCAGATCTCTTCAGCAGCCTCCTGCAATTTCTCGATTCGACGTCCGAAGATCGCGATGACCTTTGCATCGGCTTGGGCGAAGGCGATGGCGGTTGCTTTACCGATTCCGGTTCCACCGCCTGTGATGAAGACGACGGAGTCGGTGACTTGTAGTGAGGGGAGGAGGGGCGAGATCTGGGGGTATGGCTTGTTGTGCCATGTCTTGGTGAAGGATTGGAAGTATTTATCTCCTGGATAAAGGGCGGTGTTGCTACCCATCATTTTCGTGACTTCAATTGAACGAGTTTTATGAGTGTATAGTGGGAGTCGGTGTACAAGTCGGTTGATTAAAAGATTTTTCTATTCCTTGAAAGATGGCTGTAGGCAATTTATATACGCGTCTTGAACAAATTCAGCGGAAGACATACTTACAAATGTTGATATCCGAAGGGGTTCCGCGGAACCTCGCTTAATCAGTCAAGGGTCCCGTATAGCTCTATTGTTGCAAATCTTGTTTTCAATTAGACTTATACTACTGAATCAAGATTGTCCTCTCAATGCTTTGAACTGTTTGAACCTACGACTTTCTATGATCTACATAGACAGCGCAAGACCATTACCCAACACATCAACTCCACCACGTCTCTCCTTCGCATCCCGTCGCAACCTAGTACAAGTTTCACAAAACTCGCGCACGATCTCACTCTTCGTCTCCTCCTCGACTTTCTCAAGCATCCGCAACCCCCTATCCACCAGTTCATTATCAAAGGATACTCGACTGTGTTGCGGTTTTTGCATACTATTGAAAGTTAACAGCAGCATGGCTGTCATGTGCGTGCAACCCGTTGTCCTGTTACTGTTAGTCCCATCCCGTACTAACATGACTGAGTACATGAGGACATATCAATATATTTAATGCGCTAGGTACATACCAAAAATTCCATTGATTCTGCTGTGGTAAAGCCCCAAGCAAAACAACCAGTTGTCTCGCCTCATCAACCACCGCCTCCCATCTCGGTGGCAGGCTCGGTAAAACACCCTCAATAGCATACCTACGTATCCCCTCCATCCAGTAAGTATTCCAGGCATTGGCCTGATTCAGGAGAGTGGTGCAAGCCAGACTAGTGGAGTGCAAAACAGCAAGCAATTGCAACACGAACGGCTCTACTGTCTCCGGAGCTTTCAAGGCACTGAATTCCCACGGAATACATGATTTCCACGTCTCTAATGCGCAGGAGATGGATTCTAGGGAATTTGCGCGTTGTGAGGGAGTGCGTTTTAGGGAGCGGGTTGAGTAGAGGTAGTCGTATACTCCGCCTTGGATGACTGCTAACTGGATGCGGGTTTGAAGGTAGGACATTGAGATGGTTTTATCTGTTGTAGTTATGATACCTGGGGCTAGGCTGGTGTTGTCGCTCGTACACCGGTTGTTCTCCTGTACTTGGTATGGAGAGAAGGAATCAGACGAAGGGGAAGGTAATTCAAGATCCACATCATCATCAAGCTGGATCGACGGCTGTTTCGCTCGCATACTCAGATCTTTATCAAGTACATACGCCATCCAAAAAACACATCCACGCTCTCTCTTTTCATCAGTCCCCAAATGTACAGATGCATTGCGGTCGTGTAACCCGATTTTATGAGCGAGACGTAGTGTTGTGCCGATCAGGATTAGCGAGGGGGTGAGATCCGAGGAGGCTTGAAGTAATAGCACCATTCCGACTAGAACCTGAACATTGAGTAACTTCGTCTCTCCCAGGACAATGAAGGAGAGTACTGACTCGGCTTTATTGAGATACTCGACCGAAAGGTTGGGGTTGGTACTGCGAACTAGATCGTGGCGGTGGGCGAGAGCGAGAACGATATTGATGGCTGCCCATACCACTGGATCGCGTCGTGGATAAGGGAGGTTGTAAAAGTTGTGAATTAAACGGAGAAGAGGAGTATCGTGAAATAGTGGTAGTGCTGCGTTGAAAGTCTCGAGGAAGATCTTGACGATTGGGAGGACGTGGTCTAGAGGAGGGAGAGCCATCGAGACATTATGCTTTGGACTTTGACTTTGAACTGTAAACCCACCGTCGCTTGAAGTTAAACTTGTCTGCGATGCGAGGAGTGAACGCGACAAGGGTTGACGATTATCGATTCCATTCGGGATATCTTCTCCCTTCTGCCCAACCCTCACACTCTCGCGAAGCTGCTCAACCGCCTCTTCTAGCTTCCGCAATCGATCCTGATCCTGCGTATGACCAGTGGTACTTCCAGCATCCATCTTTGCGCAGTTCTGTCGCTTCTTCCCCCTAGCCTTGCGACTGGGTGCCTCATACGTGCATTCAGTCACATAAGTAACACAGTGCGAACATCTCGGTCTCGCTCTATCGCATCTGATTTTTCGTCGATAACAGAGATCACAGGACTATCCGCATTTACCATATTCTTAGCCGATGGGCCCGCAAGCAGTTGGTGACCAAGTAGAAAAAAAAGGAAAGAAAAAGAACGTGGAAACCCAAATCGAGACATCAATCACACCCAGAAACACACGCACGCGTACACATGATTCCTCTCAAGACCCTCAACCGGAAGGAAGGAGATCAAGAAGGAAAACATAAAAACAGCAATTGAGCGAAGCAAAGGAGGCGCAAAAGAAAGAAGAATAATTAAGTTCCATACCTTCCTAGTAGTTTGAGAACCACTCATCATGAAAACTCCAAGAATATTGACTAAAAGCCGGAAGAGAAGTAATACCTACGGCCTTGGTGAACAATAGATAATATTTAACCTCTGCCGAAGCCCCGTCTAAACCGGTCGCTGACAAATGAGCTTTCTAAAGCGGGGTACTATTTCCTGCGTGGGAGAAAAAAACGGTATGAATGGAAGCAAGCAATTCACAAGTACAATTTTTTTTTCAAAAAGCCCCCAGGCGTCAGGTACTGAGCCACTCAATTCTTCTCTTTATTATACACTGTATGCTCCTCTTCATATCAACCCCCTCGCACGTATGCTCGGCAACCAACAAGAAGAGGAGCGTCTAAAATTACACATTCCACCACTTCCACCACCTTACTAATTGTCATCCCCATCAGTAAAGTAGTCAAAGTCCCTCGGGCACTCCGCCTCCTCCCCGCCTTCCACATCCTCGTCAAGAGCAGTCAACACCCCAGCGGCGGCAGCAGCCCCAGCCCCTGGTGCCTCACCCGCGCCCTCAGCCTGTCTTCTCGCGTTGAACGACTCATTCCGCATATCCTCCAAAGTCGCAGGAGCAGCCGCCTTCTCAGTCGTAGCCTTCTTCAACTTCTCCTCAATAAGCACCTTCTCCTCCCCAGATTGCGTATCAATCAACAAAATAACACCTCCAGTAGGCTTCTTAACCGGCTTATATCGTCCAGCGGGGAAAGAGACAAACTTGAGTTGGGCAGGGAGCACACGAGACATGTTCTCGATTTCGTACCCGACCTTCTCCTTTTCGAGTTTCTTCTTGGCGAGCTCGGCGGGGGAGATGTCCTTGTCAGCCTCCTCGCCCTCCTTCTTCTCGTCCGTCTTGGCCTCCTTATCCTTAGGCTCCTCGTCTACGTCCATCTTGTCACCTGCTGGAGCGCTGATCTTGGGAGTTGTTGGGGTTTGATCAACATCCATGCTCATGCTCTCACGTCTCTGAGCGCGCTCCTTCTTCTGAGCACGTCGCTTAGCTTGAGCCGTAGTCGATAGAACAGCAGTAGCGATGGGTGTTGGTGCATCGTCAGTCTTGACTTCTGCCTCTGGGGGATAATCAAAGAGACTTGGTCGAGTAGCACTGTGGAACTTGAAGCTTGGGATATCGAGGTCGTGGTCGAGCCCAATCATTGATGTTGGTGTAAAACTCAAGGAGAGGAAGTGGGTGAATGGGAACCAATACCAGTATTGAATGAATACGGCCATTCCGACGATACCTGCCATGTTGAGGTTACCAGTCTGGGTTTGTAGCCCAATGGTGCAGTTTCGTCCTCCAGCGTCGATTATACCCAATGCTAATGCAGCGCCAAATTTGGTCATGGCATCCTCATGACGATCACCAACAATCTTCTTCATGGTCTTTCGGATCTCAGCGACCTTAGGGTTCATGACTTCGTTTTGTTGAACCATGATCATGGCAAGAGAGATCAATGCACCTTGTCGCACAAAGTCTGTC
>LLCD01001092.1:0-12722 GCA_001414355.1 Hymenoscyphus salicellus
GATATAGAGATGTACTGTGGTGCTCTCTTCTTCTGTCTCGCGTGCTTTTCTGGGGCTTGTTGTTTTATCTGGGGGCTGGTATGGATATGCGTATTTGTGGCCTACACACGCACAATGACCACGAAGCCATCCTCCCAACACATCGACCGCCTAACGCCCTCGGTATTATACCACCACCATCGTTAGCCTTCGCTTGAGTTATATCATTTATGTCATTTCTTTTGATGGTAATCTGTATTGATTTAAACCTGACCTCACACCTTGAACTATAATATCTGTTTTTTACGCGATCTTTGCCTTGATTACTACGCTTCATTCATTCATTCATAAGCAGTGATATGGAGATTCTTAAACATCAGCTTTAAAATGCATTGTCTAAAAAAAACTGATTGGGAGGGAGAGAATAAGAAATCATCTTGTCACCGGTGAAGAGAAGGTCTAAGTTAAATTGATTTGATCTGATGAATTTAAATGTATTATACAAGTAAGGAAAAAGAGTTTTCTAGATATTATTACGATAAACTGTCATTCACTTGCTAGATTAACTTCTCTCTCTTATTTGCGCTGTCAAAATGGAGTTTGGATCATATCTATAGATAGAGACCAATGTAATTATATCATCTATGAAGTTGTCTCGCAGTAAGTGTTTTTGGAAATTGATTTAACTTGACTTGACTTGAAAATATCATATTCCCTCTTTCCACCATTCCTCACCAAGATTTCAAATCCATCACTCATAGCCTACCCAAATTCGCTTACCATCCCCTCTGTTTCGAAACCATTCCTATCCCAGTCATCCCACTTACTTGGTTGCACATCGCAATAATGTTAAGTTACACAAGCCTGTTGACTAGCTTAAATAGGCAAGTCCTCTCCACAAAACGATGTAAGCCCAGCTTAACTTTCACTTCACTAAAATAGAACGTAACCAAATCAGAACTCTATCCGCTCACTTTTATGTCAGTTGCCCCTCTTACTTCACACATGTCATTTCCTTTTGTCAGCAATCCATACAGAGCCTACCCAGAACGCCTTGAATGTACAGTACTTATTTCTACGCGATCGTTTAGGTTCCTACTCTTGACTAAATAGTAGTACTTCCCAGACAAAGAGAGAAAATGTAGTATCCCCTCTCCCTCCCCAATCGAAGCAAGGAAATAAGAGAGGAAATAAGAAAGCAGCTGGTTAAGAGAATTATCCCTCTCTTGTGGCGAGTCTAGACCCGACTTGGTGAATTTGTTAGGGGAAAAAAACGTAATTCACTTACTTCTCCTTATTCACAACGTCAAAAAGGAGGTTTTGTTTACAACGTAGCAAGTCCCATAACTTGAAAATAAGTCTTGCTATTCACGAGTCCGAAGCTGCATTCGGTTAATTCAAATCTCTTTGAACAAGTGAAGTTATACAGTAAAGTCGTCAAGTTCAAATTCACTATCTAAAGCCCTAGGGGAAAAACGGTTGTCAGAGAATGCCCAAGATCATGTAGGAGTTAAGTCCGAACTCCGTTCTACCGAATTTGAAGCTCTGAATAAAATAGAGAAACCGAGTCATCCAAGTCCTGTTACAACAAACATAATTCACCTGTCACAATACATCCACTTCCTCTTCACTCACCAAAACAAAACAAAGCTTAACACTTAACTGTAATGTCTTCAAAAAGATTAAAATAAAAAATAAGAGGGTATAAGCGGTATGATATATCACAGATGTTCCCTTGCCCTTTCCTCAAGGGAGTTGCCCCGATCCCCAATTCCAAAATAAGACGCCCAAAGTAATATAAAAACAGAATCAGACCCCCTATCCTTATCCATATAGTTGCCGCAGATGAAAAACTCCATTTTCAAGCTGTTTTCGTACCAAGGTATTTACCAATTGTCCACGCCAAAGTTCCAAATCCAGTTCCTGTTCAGTTCCTTTCATGAAAGTTCATGTCCCAGATCCCAAATATCAATCCATCCTCCTCAATACTCACTTTCCTTTCATTTTCTTCGATCGATTGCACACTATACAAGAGCGAGAGGAAAAACTATCCCATCACGTAAACTCCTTCTGCCACTTAACAAGCTGCCTCGTAAGAACATCCATCATCTCCAAACAACTCAAATCCTTGAATTCTTTCTTCTCCTCCCCACCCTCTGTCCCCTTCTCCCCATTAACCCTAATCATCGGCAGCCCATCCGCGATCCCCCTTATAGTCTTCTCCGCCGCCTCTGCGCTCCCGGGGGACATCGATTCCCCCGCCATCTCGACTTGTATTCGCGAGATGTAATCCAATATGGCCGTTACCCGTTTCCTCATATCGCCCATCGAGATCTTGTTATTGGCATTCTTTGATTTTGCCGATTTTCCGCCTTCGTTATTTGAGTGCTTATTCCCCGAGGCGTGGGGGGTTTCGTCTGCCCTCGGTACGTCCCTGGATTGTGATCTTTGAGGAGAGTGGTTATCTCCTTCTTGTAAATCGCGATCTTTTGTATATTGATTCTTCCCCAGCTTCCCTTTCCTTGAATTCGGCGGCCTGCCACCTTTTCTATGTGAGGTTGGTGGTTGTACAGCCGGCGGGGGTGTATCAGGAACGGGAGGTTCGAGGACCACCGGTGGATCTATCGGCTGAGGAGGAGGGAGAATTTCTGTTGCTTTTTCTGTTGTTTTTGTTACACTTGCTCGCATTGTTGCCAGTGGAATATCTTCCGAAGGTTCCGAATCTGTAATTCCCAAATATAAGCAGGTGTTCTTTTGTAAACGACGTGCAGCTCTTACCTTCAATCCTTCGACGTTCAGCACGCCCCTTCCTCTTGTTTGCTGCTTCCTGTCTAGACTTTTCTCTCTCCTCTCTCATTTCCTTCTCTCTGTGATTTCGAGCTGCAGCCCCTCTGATCTTCTTTGCGCCGATTGGGCGTCCGTTGATACCATCGTCGGATTCTGCCTGAGGGGTCTGCTGCGGTTCGCGAGACGGCGAAGGGGAGGGCGATAACGTTCTTTGTCGTTTAGGACCATCTGGTTTCCTGCGTATTTATAAGTGACCATCCCCAGAATCATAATTGAAGTCAGAATGCACTTACTCTTCACTATCGCTGCGGCCTCGTTTCTCCCGCCTTGTTGTTGCGACAGTTCCACCATCAGTACTCTCGCCGCTTTTCTCTCCTTTACTAGCCTCTATCGCTCGGCGCAATTGTTCTTCTTCATCATATGCGGCATCCCTACTATTCATTGTAGACCTTCGTTTTGCGCTCTGAAGGCTCGAGGAGGGGCGCCCGCTTTTGCTACCCCGTGGAGATCGGGTGCCATCTTTTGAAAAGGAGGCGGCTCGTGAGGTTGTCCGCGACAGGCTCTGGTACAGGGGAAGGTAATGCGAATAACGTTGCCTACGTCCCATCATATTAGCGGTTTTTAAAAATAAGTTGTAATAAGAGGAGTTCTCATGTCGCCATTTCGTTGGATTCGTAGCAGACAGCCTTGTGAGACCTGATCTGCGCCACCTGCTCGCATTGGGGCTGAAGGCGATCGGATTCTCAAGTTTATTTGGGGTTCTCGAACAATTGAAAGGGAGCATACCCATTTGGTGCAGCAAATATCTTGTGCAAGTCCTTGCGACATTCTTCGCAGAAATATTCGTCAGGGCTCATGTCCTCGTTCATGATGCCCACACAATATCCATGCTGCCACACTTTGCAAACGTCGCATTGCAAGAAGAATCCGGCACCATCCTCTGTGATATCTGCGACTGAGATTATAGGTTCCTCAATGCCATCTTTTATGCCTTGCTTGCTATCCTCCTCGCCGAGTTGTGGTGGGCCTGGGTACTCGTCGAAGCCACAAATGCACCGGACTGCTTCATCGTCGTCGGCATTCTCTTCAATGCCATTCGCGCTTTCTATTGTGGTGGCGGGAGTTTTGGGTGCCTTTTCTTTATCATCGCCACGGCCGCGCTTTCGACGTGTCTGAACAGCGTCTTCAGCGGGGGTCGCGATGGCATCATCGGGAGGTTCTGACGACAGCGAGCCCGAGGGCGTCGACTTGGGAGGAGACTCGGTCTTGGGATTCGATCGAGTAGCTCGGTCGGCGCGACCAGAGGAGTTTGAGGAGGCGGAGGAATGATGTGGATTCGATTGTAGAGGTTGGCTCGAACGAGCGGCCCTTGAGGAGCGCCGAGCAGTGTCCATCTTGGATCAGTATTTTGTGTGAGAGCTAATCGTACAGTATTAGAAGGGGATAGGAGGCAGATCTGCGAGCGAAAGCGCGTTGGCAGATGCCGAATTGAGGTGAAATTCTCGTGGTGGATGGAGGCAAGTTGAGAGGAGCTCCAATCGGTCGTATTTGTAAATGGCGACCACTCTTCAGAACGTGGGAAAAGAAAGTCGAATTGAGTGGTTGAAGAGGATTCGAGATCCTAGAGCGACGAGGAGAAATCCGCGACCAGCAAACGAGAGTATATTCGGGATCGAGGGGTCATGGTCGGTGGTGGGCGTGGAATGGCAAAGGAGGAGAAATAAGTTCGTAGGACCAAACTGCACACCAAGGACGGATGATTCGAGCTTCCACTTCCCCCACTCACTTTCTCGGCCTCTCGCTCAGGGCACCCTCACCACTCCAACGCAGCCTGTGCTTCGGCCGCCGTACCGTAGCACTTTAGCAGTGATTCAGCGCTCCCACGTGATTGAAACAGAGGGTACCCGGCCCGGCTTCGGGGAGCTAGCGGATCTGGTTAGGGGACTAGGGTATATTCCTACACCAAATGTCGAACGGACTGCTGGCATTACCACTACCAGCACACTACGAACACTACTGCCATCAACACCCCATCAACACCACCAAAATTGCTCCCCACTCGAAACCTTGCCGCCATTGACAATCCCCTTTCGCTTGGATATCACTTCTACTCCGTCTTCCTGTCTGTCGTCTACCTGTCGCTCGCTGCCCACCGTACAGTCCACCACTTTACCCTGCGTGTGCGGCGTCATTTTGGCGTGCTGAGCAATCGGAGAATACTGTACGTCCATGAACAACACCGTTTGACAACACCAGGCCCACCTGCCTGCTTTTATGGCTCTATATTATTTGGGAATTAGTGGAATATTGCAGAACATTAAAAAGGGGCTGTTTAGGGGACGCTGGCTGATTTGCGATTTTCAGGAAAAGATAGGGGAAAGGGAAATTCAATCTTGCTCCTTTTTGTGATCGAGACCTCGAGTCGCTTGATCCATCATCAACTACACTTCCTTCTGCAAAGCGTGTTATATCTTGTGGGCTGGCATTCCCGCCATGTCCATGTCTGTGATGGGTACGCTGGTCCCCAATCCCACTCCGCCACATCAAAGTTGGGGAATATATTCTTCATCCCAACTCAGGAGATAATGTGGAAATATGTGTTGGAAACTGTTTGCCCTCGGAATAGTGGCTGACTCTTTCATCCGGAACCCTTCTAGGTTACTCTCCCGAATCACCAAGAGACATGTCCCCAGATACTGGCTCCCCTTACCCAGAACGGCCCATTCGACCAATGCCCAAGAGACGTCTGCGTGAAAGGCTCTCTCCAGATGTAGCCGATTCCATTAGATACCCCCCTTCACCAAAATCCGCAACCCCCCTGTTCTACCACCCCTACAATACGCGGGAAGACGTCGGAGTAAATGGCGTTGTAGAATCTCAGCACCCAAGCGAGAGGGAGAGAGCGGAGGAAATGGAACGTGGCTATATTACTAGGAAATGCGGAGACGAGCTTGATAGCGATGAGGATGATGCAGCGTATAGGAGCCGAATCTATTCCAGACATTCGGAGACCACGACTGGCAGATCATACCGCTATGTTCAGAAACCTGAGAACAAGAACCCAAACCCCCAAGCCCCAGCTTCAAATGCTTCTTCGGCGGATAGTTATGACTCTTTTGAGAATACAAACAACAAGAAAAAGAGAAAGATCCCAACTCCTGGAGATGCGGCATTAAATGGAGGTCATTTAACAAATGATTTGGCTGGCGTGGGAGTTGCTGACGATATGGCAGAGGACGTAACTTCTGCAAGCTACCACAGTCCCGGGACTGTAGCTTCTCAAGGTCTTTCTGGCCCGGGGAGAGGCAGGTACGGTCGTATCAGAAATGGAAGGAGCCCTCTGAGAACTCTGTCTGATCCAAATTGGGGAAACGGTCGCACCTCAAAACAACGTCAGTCAAACATGCCCATACGAAAGTTGCCCGCCGTTTCTTTTGCTAACCCCCGTAAAGCGGAAACTCCAGGCATCATCACTCATGCTATAGCCAGTGCAAATGCAAACAAGAATTCCATTACCCCCGCCAGAGGTCAGGAAAATTCCAGCTTGCTACAACAACAGGCTGCCAAGAAACCTGCCACCGCATCGACACAATTCACTTTTACCTGCAACTCGCAAGTACCAAGCTATCCAGGACCACCCACTCCACATCAAACCCCAAACAACTCGAGGATGAGTACGCATGCCACGCAAACAAGCCCCAACATGTCGAACATGACCACTGCTCAAGCAATTGAGCGATCCAAGCAAAACATTGCCGCGGCTCAACTCCAGAAGCAGCAGGCTCAGCAACCAGCACCTGCCAAGAAGAATCGACGCCGAACCGGCAAAGAGTACTTGATTGCGGCGCGTCAACGACGACAACAACAAGAGTTCAAGAATTATCACCATCCTCCATCTGCCGAAGATGTTTGGATTTGCGAATTCTGCGAATACGAACGTATCTTTGGTACTCCGCCCGAGGCGCTGATCAAGCAATACGAAATCAAAGATCGGCGGGTTAGGAAACAAGAGGCAGAAAGAAGGAGATTGTTGGAAAAGGCAAAGATGAAGGGACGCAAAGGAAAGAAGGGAAACAAGGGCTCGGCGAAGAACACGTCGTCTACCACTCAAGATCGACAAACATCCAGCCAGCATGCTCCTCAATCCGCACCGATGAACTCGAATTCGAATCACAGTCAAAGCCAAGGCACGCAGAGCGACTACTATGAGAACGACTACGAACATGATGATAGCCAACCTGAGGAATATGCTGAAGATACTCAATCACCTCCACCGCCCTCTCCCACAGGCCCACTCAAGCGCCGAGGTGAAGTCGTACATCCCGATCACGGTCGACATCAATTTGTCAATAGTGCAATACCGGTATCTTGAGGCTTTTCTGTTTCCATCACGAGTGTCGTCGCATATCAGAAATCTGAGGTTATCCATCGACAGGCTTCGGACCGTACCGAGCAATCGAATCAAGCTTTCCTTCAGCAAAGAAACAACCCTCCTCTCGGCTGCAACCTTCCGACCCGAGAGCCTCAACTTTCTGGCTACACTCATCTTTTTCCTACGTCATTTCAGAATATTGCGAGCATTGCACAGAGCGGTTTCTCCAGCATCAGGATGCAAGCAATACCAAACATACACCCAACATGCCCCTTCCCCTTCACAATTTCCCCCTCATATAATTGTTTTCTCTTCATTCCCCCTGTATCACTCCTCTCACAAGACACACATTTGGTCCGGCAGAATTATATTCATACCGGCCAGCTCTAGTCTAAACACACCTACGTTTTGTTGGCGATAGGTTGAAGGATTACTGGAAACCCTCCCAATTATTGGACTTGGAGCTGTACATTCACCCCATTGAAGATAGCGAGCTCTAGTAGCTAGCGATTGACCCCCACCAATAGAATATCATTCCCATCAATTAGTGCCGTGCCTTTGAATTGACCATATGTTTATGTGACCTGCAACTCATAAATCCCTAGATGTGACATCTTTCCATTGCTTGTTTCCCGCTGACATGTTACTGTAAGTAATGAACCAATTGACCGATTATCCCGTCTTAGCCCGTCTTCCAATGGTGCCAGCCAACTAGGGCAACCAACAAGCCACCAACCCCTAACTTTTCTCCCACACACCCTTAGCCGCCTAGATTCTTTTTTGTGATACATAAGGAGGGGTTGTGTTGTATACAAGGTTCCGAATCCTTCACCCACGCTACTGTACCTTTCAACAGCCGATAAGATAGAGAGAGAAAAGATGAAGGGGGCGGGACAAGCCGTTCTTTCTGCCCCTTTAGTGGTGGACTGCTTATTTGGGTCTAGTTGCCGGAAGGTGGTAAGCTACGTGGGTGAGCTGTTTCTTCGTTTTCTGGATTTCAAAAGTGGAGGTGGGGATTTCGTGATGCGATTTTGAACCACGTTTATGAAGGCTACCTCATTTATTTAAAGTTTGATACTTCTGTGTATGTATATTTTGCCTATAGGATCTTGAGAACCGTTCCCCGGTTTGCGTCACGTTTGGATATACCGGTAGTCGTTCTGTTCTTTGATTTGGTCTTGTGTGATTTGGAGATCCTTGCTCGACGCACGACAAGTACGATAGGATAGGGAACTTGGAGGGCAACTGCTGTGCGACGAAACGAAGGCACGATGAGCTCGAGTGCGACCACGACGGGAAATCCTGCTACGAATGAGAATGAGAGGCAGGATGTGAGGGAGGCAGTTGTTGTTGAACCACAACGGCCTGAGGTTGGGGAGGTTTCTTGGGGGGAGGGGAGTGCGCCGAGTATTCCTAGTGTGGATAATGAGAGTGAAAATGTTTGTTCATCCCATTCGATTCGAGTTTTAGGTTTTTGTTGAGGAGTTGGGTTTTAGTTGATGGGAGGGTGTTGGTGTTGACTTTTTGTGTAGGGAGATACTGATTCTGCTATTGGGGGGATGAGTGCTATGTGAGTTGATTTTTGAGGTGAGGAGAGGGGCGATGACTGATGATAGATAGAACGAGTACGCAGAGTTTGAGGAGTAGTATTTATACGGATGTTGAGGAGAATGGGAGGACGTACCATCGGTTTAAGGAGGGGAGTAAGTTTGCTTGCTTGCTTTTTGGGTTGAGCTTTGACTAACTGCTTTTTGAAGAATATCCGTTACCTAATGATGCTGTGAGTACGGAACTATTCTGGGAGTGAGTTGAATTTGGGCTTGGCTAATGGTGATTCGCGACATAGCAAGAACAAGAAAGATTAGGTTCGTCTGCCGGTGGGGGGTTTAGGGAATGAAGAGCTGACGGGAATAGATCTCCAACATGCATTATTTGGTGTGACATTGGAGGGGAAGTTACACCTAGCACCCATTTCAGATAAAATTGAGAATTGTCTTGATATCGCAACAGGTATTTGTCTACCCAACTCTCCTCCCCTTTTCCAATTATAACGAGCGATACAGGCACGGGAATTTGGGCAATAGAATTCGGTAAGCTCTTACTCAACACCTTACAATACATCCCTTCACAATCGAAATTCTGATGTGATATATATAGCGGAGAAATACCCGAACGCTAGGATATTAGGAACGGATCTTAGTGCTATCCAACCTTTATAGTAAGTGATCTATCATTTTGCAAAAGATTTTTCGGGGAGTACCAGTTTGTTGACGCAATATTATGAAGTGTACCACCCAACCTCCGATTCGAAATTGATGATGCGGAAGATGAATGGATATTCTCAGAGAGATTTGATTATATCCACGGACGGGCTTTGTTGAGTTGTTTTAAGGATCCAAGTTTTGTTAGTAAGTTGATTTCTACTAGTGTCACTTCTCGTTTCTGCATTGCCAAAGGAATATCGAGATAGTCTCGCTTCTTTTCACCTCACAGCACCCGTCTAGTCACAAATACTCACACCCTCCCAGTCCGACAAGCATTCAACTCCCTAACCCCTGGCTCCTACCTCGAACTCCAAGACGGTACCTTCCCCTTCCAATACATCGGACCACCCCCCGTCGACTCAGCAATCTACAAATGGAACCAACTCGTCGTCGCCGGAGCCGCCGCCTCTGGCCGACCATGGACAAACACCGCCCATTACGCCCATTGGATGCGCGAAATCGGCTTCGAAGACGTCGTTGAGAAGCAATTTTACTGGCCTACCAACGCCTGGGCGAAAGGAGAATACTTTAAGAAAGTGGCGGCGTATTGGCAAGCTGATTTTCTGAATGGGATTGAGGGAATTAGTTTTAAGGTTATGGGGAAGTTGGGGTGGGAGGCGGAGGAGATTAAGGTTTTTTGTGAGAGGGTTAGGGAGGATGTTAGGGATTTGGGGATTAAGGCCTATTTGCCTATGTGAGTGTGCTTCTTATGTTCAGTTGCCCTTGTTTTGGTATCTAAGACGCGGGGGGCGAGGGAGTGAAAAGGGGAGTGGGACTTCGCTAATGTTTTTATGCAGAACTGTGGTTTATGGTAGAAAACCACTGGGAGCGACAACAGTTCCGAGTACTGAAACCGTGGCTGAGCGTGCTTGATTTTTTACTTGTCACAATGAAATACCTTTCTTTCTATAGTTCAAAGATTTTCAGAATGTCAGCATATGAATACTGATACGGAGAACTTTATTTCTGGCCAAATTAGATGGCTAGGCCCTCAATCATAGATTAAGTGCTTACTCTCCTCGCTCATATGGTTCTCCTAGAACCATCATCCTCTGGCAAACCGTGCCTCCCCGTTCCGTTGGGCAGAACGATGGTATGGAAGATAAGCAAAGTGACCAATTAGATACAAGGATAACAAGAAAGAGGAAGCTCCACGCTGTAAGCCATAGAATGCTTAGTCACATTCACCTCCAAAGTACAAATTGCCCGAATTAGTGGAGTCTATGCAGGACTCGGTCAACGGACAATGTGAATTTGTCCATCACTATCTTGTCTCTTGTTATGAAGATCAATTCTAGAAACATATATCAAAGTTACGCCACAACCGGTTTGGGGAAGACTTTATTTCGAATACTCCTGTTGGATCCGAACTTTGAGGGGGGTGCTACGGCTCCCGAGTTTAAAGAAACGCTCCAAACGAATGCATGATGTTTAGCTACTTTTGAACTCTCGATTTGAAAAAGTTGCGAGAGAAGGTTGGGAAACAGGCCACAATAATGATTTATTTCCAGTCTAAAAAATTAATGCCCCAAAAGCTTACTTCAGTGTTGCCATTGGTACTTTTTACATCCCTCTTACAACCTCGTTAAGCTCCTCCACGAAACTCCCCTCCCAATCCAATTTCGTTTTCAACGGCACCCACCCCAACTCCCCTCCCCTCTCAGCCCTTGACCTAGAATTACCCGCAAAACGCAACTCACATTTCTGCTCATCCCCATCAATCCACTTCTCCGCAGCTTCCTTCAAACTCACACTCCTCGCCCCCTCACTCAATTTACCTATTTCCTTCCCCGCCCTCGCAATATTCTCCGCTACCTCCTTCCAACTAACACTTCCCGTTCCACTAAACAAAAAACCCTTTTCTCCCACGGGAACACTTTTCTTCCCGTCCACAAGATTGAGAAGAACAATTTCATAAAGCGAGGCAAGGTCATCAACATGCACGAAATTCCAGACTCCCTCCCCGGAACCCACATACTCTGCAACGCCGGAAGAGAGAGCCCCGCGCATTTGGCATGGATATTGGATGCTGAGTTTATTGAAGAGTCCTGAGCCGATTCCATAGATTGTGGGGGGCATGATTATTGTTGTTCGTACTTGTTCCTGCTTTCCAGTCTCCACGACGACGATATCTGTGGCTCGTTGGGCGGAGGTTTCGAGTCCTTCTCGTGTTTTGAGGTAGCTGTAGATATCTGCATCTTTGTCGCTAAGAATCCGCGTTTCGAGATATGTTTTGCTGATTGGATGGTCTGCGAGGCTTCCTGCTCCGGAAGTGTGGATGTAATGTACTTCTTTTCCTGGATTTTCAGCTTTTCTTTTTGCTAGGCCTTTGATGAAGGCGATGGCGCTTGCGGGATGTAGACTGGATGCTGTGTGGATTATGATGTCGTGTTCTGATGCTGCGTTTGTGATGACTTCTGTGTCGTCGAGGGAGTTGATGGTGTAGACTTTCAGATTTTTGTTGGAGTATGCTTTTGCACGATCATCATTACGGGTTAAGACGGAGATCTTGAGGGATTGAGTGATGGGGTTTGATGAGGTGAGGAGGTGAGTGAGAACGGAGCCACCGATGTAACCGGTCACTCCGGTGATGAGGACCTTTGTTTGTGCCATTGTTGATACGCACTTGAATTGTTTTGAATGTTGGTTTGTACGTTAGATTGATTAAGAGGAAAAGAAATGTCAAATATACTCTAACAGAAGTTACACCACTTCAAAGCTAATATATAATCTGATTATCTAAGTCATACCACTTCGGAGTTACGTCACTGCGTGACTTATTAGGCAATTTCCTCTCTCGAACTTTTCTTCATGATTAGCGATTTCATATCCTTATCTCCGATAAAATGAAACTCCAACTGGACAACTTGTGGAGCCAGATGAAAGCCGCGGTGGAATGCCGACGGCAAGTGCATTATATGGGTTCTTATCTCCGAAACTCTACCAGATCATCTTGGGCGAGAAATAATGTACAATCAAATACTGTTGGTCAACGTCACATGACTTATTTCTGACCCATGAACATCAAGAAGCATCACTTTACACAACCACACTCAAAATGGACAATAATAGGCTCATTTTACAGGTATTTAGTACTTGGTTGCCCCATCCTTGTTCTTAAAGCATGCATCCTAACGCTTTAGTACTAAATTACAAAGTTTTAAGAGAAATTTTGGCTCAATTTGAGGCTAAACTTCTCTTAGAGTAACCCGCATATCCTGTGTATTTCTGACACTGTGCTTTCTCTTAGAGATTATATCCTTGATAGCCTTCTATAGGTTCTCTATAGGGTTGAGATCCGGAGACTGTAGGGGCTAGAG
>LLCD01001093.1:0-12719 GCA_001414355.1 Hymenoscyphus salicellus
CTCTTAATACTCGGTTAATAGAGTCGAGTAAACTAGAGACCTAGTAAGCGAGAGATCTTAGTAGAGTAAAGAGTATACGACAGTAGCCCGACGCCTACCTGTAACTACTAATACTATAGATAGTTTCAAGAAGTTTATAGATAGAAAGAGATATTTAGAGGTTCTAGATATATATAACTAGAAGGTTCGACAGAGGCATAAGAGAGGTATCGATTATTCTATATTATAATAGAACACTAGTTGTTCTATTACGTCTTTATACTCTACTACTATTTAGTTTCTTATAAGATATTAGGAAAATAATATTTCTCAGGTTATATTTAAGCGTAAGGACACGCTAGGCTAAGAAGGGGATAGTATTACAAATCACGCCTATACGTAATAAAGTAAAGTCTAGGTAGCGACCTAATAGAACAAGTATACTACTCTAGGCTTTACTACCTAGGAACCTAGATAGTATAGAAGAAGAGTTATAGAAAGGCAACTAAGGATCTCATAGGAACGGTAGTCACGTGATAAAGTCCCTTACTTAGATGGAGTCCTAGAATTAGAGTCCTAGACAAGTTAGAGTCCTAGACAAGTTAGAGTTCTTAATATTAGAGACTCTAGGAAACATTAAGGACTCTCTAAGGAAGGGAAGGTTCTATATAAGACTAGTATATCTGCTACTAGATAGAAGCTTTATATTTAACTTAGTTTACTTAGTTATTAATACCTTTTACTTTAACAACTTCGTATAAGTAACGAGTTTACTTCTAAGTAAACAACTCGTGTATCTAAACCTCTGCCTACATCTTAACCATCGATACTTAGTCACCTGATTAGTTAGTTATTAAGAATCGTTACATATTAGTAGCTATAGATTAACGTCGAATTACTACTATATACTCTTTACTCTACTAAGATCTCTCGCTTAGTAGGCCTCTAGTTTCATCGACTCTATTAACCGAGTTTCTTATAAAACGTTACTATATAGTATATGTCTCTAAATAATAGCTATATAAACCTCTCTAAATGCTTGTAGAAGACGTGCTAATAGAGGCAGAGGTAGAGGTAGAGCCTCTCTCATTCCTATACCAACTGCTAGAGCCTTAATTACTGTCTAAACAATAGACGACGAATCTCTTACTCTTAAAGAGCAATTCCAGAGACGTTAGAGAACTAGAAGCTCACCTCTCTCGCCTCCTCTAATTACTTCTACGTAGTATAACCAGATCATGGCTAGACTCGAGTCTCTAGGGAGAGAGAACACTTAACTTCGCGCTATATTCTAGACATATAATATAGTCTCTCTAGACGACTCTATCCCTACTATAGAGAAGAGCAAAGTAACTACCGGACGTACACGTTAGCGAAATACACCTAGAAGTTCTCTACATATAGCCGAGGCCTAGAACCTCTAATCTAGCGCTCTATGTCAACCTAGAGTAAACTTCTCTTCGAGCTCTACTAGTTAGAAAACAAAGCTCTCTACTAAGGTTAAGGATGTCCCCCTACTCGATGATAGTATTAGCTCATCTCTTGTCTAATAACAGGTCTTACTTAAAAGTAAACTTGTAATAAACAAGGATTACTTTGCTTCGGAGTCCGAAAAAATAACATATGTATTTACTTATATAACTAGTAAGGCAGCTACATTGCTTAAGACAGCTATAGTCGCGGAAGACGACCTAGAAGATGTGTTCCCTAATTAGTAATCTATAGTTAAGTACCTAGTTTCTAGCCTCCGGAACCCCTACGAACGAGCCGATACAAGGGAAGTATATAAGGAACTTACTATAGAATCTAACGAGTCCTTCTTTAATTTTAAACTTAAGTTTCTATAACACGCTACTAAGGGCAGGATCGCTAAGTCAGAATAGAAGGACAACCTATATGACAAGCTTACTAAGCCTCTTAAAGACGAAATACATATTAAGGTTTAAAAGATTAAAGACTTCAATGAATTTGCCGATCTCACTTCTAGAACCGACTCAAGGCTTAGGCAAGACAGAATTAGAGCTTAGGCTATAATTAAAGTCAGAGCTCGTACGAAGCTTAGACGATCTATAGCCCCTCTCTTACCTCTAACTTTACTACAAGCTAGAACTAACATAGTACCTCCCTTACCTCGCTACTCGACTCCCTTGCCTACGAAGTATATATCTAAACGCTGCAAGACTACTACGCCTGTTACTGTTATATGCTACAACTGTGGAAAGGTAGGCTATACACGCCCTGAGTACCTATACTCTAAGCAAGAAGCAGACTTAAATAAGATCGTAGAACAACAGAGTAAAAGCAAGGAAGATAAGGAAGCCGAACTGTCGGGAAATAGAAACGCCTAAGAGAAGACTTCTTCTTAGGCGAGTTAGTTAATCTAGCTAAGTTAGATCTATAATAGTTAATAGGTAGAAAGTATATAACTGTTTTATATAACTTATTAATAAATAGATATACACTTTCTTTATAAGTACTTATTAACTCTAGAGCAAATGGATTCGCTTTTATTAATTAAACTACAGCTATTAACTAAGCTAAATTCTTAGAAATTAAAGCTTAATGACTACTATGTTCTATCTCTGTTCTAGGATATAATAGATAAAGCCAAGTAAGTATTTCTTACGTCCTTCGCTTATACCTTACAATTAATAGACGACGACAACTAAACCTTCTATTTATAATTACTCTCTTAGACTCTTACTAAGTAATCCTCGGACGGAAATAGCTAGAGTATTATAGAGTATCTATCGACTATAAAGCTAGACGCTTAACTTGGCTCTCTAAGTACTACACGACAACCCTCTAGTTATAGAACGAGACGTACCACCTACAGGTTAGAATTCCGAAAGTCTCTACAAGAGATAAATAGACAGCTTTACAACAGATAGAAAGCCCGGACTCTACCTCCCCCGCGCTCGCTTAAGCCTCTTTAGAAGCTCTATATAACGATTCTTAACAAATAACTAATCAGGTGACTAAGTATTAAAGGTTGAGATGTAGTAGAAGGTTTAGATATACGGGTTATTTACTTAGAAGTAAACTCGTTACTTATATAAAGTTATTAAAGGTAAAAGGTATTAATAACTAAGTAAACTAAGTTAAGTATAAAGCTTCTATCTAATAGTAGACGTACTAGTCTTATATAGAACCTTTCTTTATAGATCTAGGGATCCTCTAGATCCTCTGTCTAGATCTTAGAATCCTTAAGATTCTAAGATCTATTATATAACTATATATAATAAAATCCCTGGATTGCTTAGCTAGTCTAACCGATCTCTATTCGCTATAAGGGCCGGTGATATACTTGTCCTGTTAGAGCGCCGCCTAGACTTTACTTCCTACGTGCTAACACGTGATTCGTGACACTATAGTAGAGCCTGTCTCTTGTTTACATTTATATAGCTTTCTTATAGCTATCTCTGTCTTGTCGATGTCTCTAAATACCTTATATATTTAAGTCTTAAACCTATAGAAGCTTCTAAAGATAGCCTTAATAACTACTATATTTCTATTCTTATTCGGATTACTAAAGTACTCTCTAAGATATAGTTCTATCTACTTTATTACTTTACCTCTAAGTTATAACGTAGTCTAAAGGCTATAGTTATCGTAGTTCTTAAAGTAGTTATTATTAAACTTAAAGTAGAGTTTAAGTTAAAGAATAAATAGTTCTAATTCCTCTTGTTTTCTACTAAATTTATTAGAAAGAGTAACTCTAAGAGTTTCCGTAGCTTTAACGTTACTTAGCCTTTTGTTAGTCATGTTAATATTACCTACAGGTAACTTAGATATCGGCTCTAGGTTAGCCGAGCTAGATGATAGAGTTGTCTAGTTCTTAGAAGATATTATAGTAGTCTTACTTCTAAGTAAGTACTTAAAGTATAATAATTCTTAATAACTAACTAATTAGGTAACTATGTATTAATAGTTAGAATGTAGAAAGAGGTAAGAGTAAGCCGAGTTGTCTACTTAGAAATAAACTCGTTACTTATACGAAGTTATTAAAGTAAAAGGTATTAATAACTAAGTAAACTAAGTTAAGTACGAAGCTAATATATAATAGTAGACGTACTAGTCTTATATAGAACCTTCCTTTCCCTAGAGAGTCCTTAATATTCTCTAGAGTCTATAATGTTAGAGACTCTAACATGTTCGAGACTCTATTTCTAGGACTCTATCTAAGCGAGGGACTCTATCACGTGACTACTGTTCCTATGAGATCCTTGGTTGCCTTCCTGTAACTCCCTTCCTGCGCTTATCTAGGTTTCTAGGCAATAAGGCCTAGAGTAGTATACTTGTCCTGTCAGGTCGCCGCCTAGACTTCACTCATCACGTGTAGGCGTGATTCGTGACACTTTGAAATCTTTTCTTTAAATAACCTTCATACTTTAATTGTGTAACTTGATTTTTCCAATCTTTCTAGAATAATTGTGTTAGGTAAATGTTACTTGAAATTTATAACTTTTTCTGCTCCGAAACCATTTGAAACCTTATTAATTTAAATTACTTGACCTACATCTTTTCACATAATTTGCTTTAATGGTTGAAGCTACTCGACTAACTGTTTGAGACTAAATTAGTGAATTGAATAATTGGCCAACAAAGCATATTAAACTAAGCTTCTCATATGAATCAATTAAGAGGAAACCTATTATCAGGATTTTTCTGAAGGCCATCCAGGAGGAAGTCTAGGTATGGCTAGAAAATTTTATTCCTTTGCTCATGACAAT
The DNA here is from genome assembly GCA_001414355.1 of Hymenoscyphus salicellus. Taxonomy (NCBI): domain Eukaryota; kingdom Fungi; phylum Ascomycota; class Leotiomycetes; order Helotiales; family Helotiaceae; genus Hymenoscyphus; species Hymenoscyphus salicellus. The sequence continues at coordinate 4,713 of LLCD01001093.1, forward strand.
CTTCCATTCCTGCCCCCATAATATTGTTCCAACTTTCAATCAAAGGTTATTGTGCTCTTGATACATAACGTATCCAGTTGTGTTTCAAGCAGAATGTTTATTCCTTAAGAGATCATCATACCTCAACACGGCTCCCATCAATGTCTGCGCACCTATACTACAATTCTCGGGACTGGCATATTCAAGCGGAGAATGCGAAATTCCATCTCGACAAGGCGTGAATACCATAGCTGTAGGTACCCGCAAACGTGTATAAATCGAATCATGTCCTGTTATGGCCAAATTAGTTTCTACAGCTCCACTTTGCAATCAAAGAGAAAACATACCAGTATGACTGCAAAGTTTATCGTAAGTAAAACCCTGTTCCTTCGCTGAAGCTTCAACACAGTTCACAGCTTCGGCATCAAAGACTCCTGGGTCGAAAGACCATATATTTTTGTAAGTTTCTACCTCCAGCCCATCTGTCTTTGCTGTTTTGTAAACAAACTCTTCGATTTGTGCTGTCATTGATTTGAGAGTTTCCAAATCGGTGTGTTGCATTGAGAATGAGAAATCTACTGCAGACGGGATATTACAAAAGTTTTGGGGAGACGATTTGAAGAGTGATGCTGTTGCCATGCCAGTTTCGGAAGCGAGACCGATGCGTTGAATTTCGAGAACACATTTTGAAGCACCAATTAGGGCGTCTTGCCGGTTACTCATGTAAGTCGTATCGGTGTGTCTGGTAACACCTCTTAGGCTGACATCGAACCAGCGCATTCCTTGGATCCTGATATAATATCAGCACACTTCTTCTTGATGTTCCCGTATTCTCTGTACTGACTTATCCACAATCCCCACCTCTTTCCCCGATTTCTCTAACCTACTTCCTTGCTCAATATGCTTTCGTCTGGTTAAAAAAGTTCGTGGTTGGTCCCATTTGCTATATCAAAAACTTACAATTTCAAAATGTGCCGACAAAGGACTTGTCTTATACGAAACTTCCTTCGTTCCAAGATAACCAATTCTTTCCAACTCATCCTTGATGCTAATGGATTTATCCGTGGAGTCGGTGCAAGAATGTGCATACTCGATATCCAACTCGTGAGACCAAACTGCGGAAGACATACATCCTAGTCAATCATCAGCTTCGAGGTATCAGTTCCGTTCAGCTTCTTGCACATACCGGGAGGGAATCTCGCTCCCTCTTCATTTGTCCAGTTAATTACCGTAAATGGAGCATAGGTTTTAGTCCCACTTTCTTTGAGAACTTTCATTATTTCCAATCCCGTGAAAACTCCCAGAGGCCCATCAAATTTTCCTCCTGTTTGTACGCTGTCCATATGGCTTCCAACTGCAATGGGAGGAAGGTCATTGTTTTCACCTGGGACTGTGGCCCATTGGCAGCCCATTTGGTCGACTTCATATTTTGCTCCAAGCCGTTCAACTTCTGAAGCGAACCAGTCGCGTGCTACTCTAACGAATGAGAAGCAAGATCAGCATCTAGTTTTACTAGAATCATCCCGTTTAAATTGCAAAGATTCCGGATAGCAGAGGCAAGTTGTTTGGATAGGGAGGAGAATACGAACTTATCATTGTCATCGCAAGATAATCGACTTAAACCACCATCTTTAGCACCGGCCATATCACATGTTGTCTGTATCGTATTCCTATATGGATTGATTAGTTCCTCCTTGTTCAATTGGAATGAAAGATATGATTTGCACTTCCTCGCTTACCAGAGACGATCCTGTGAAACTTTGAGACTGTGAAAATTTGAAGAATGGCGGTAGAATTGCCTAGGCTGTAATATTTGACGACATATCCCTCGAGCAACGTAAGGTCGTAATAGAGACATAACGATAAGTAGACTTTCGTGATAATAACTTGTGAGTAATAAACAATGAAATTCGAAGTAAAAATCAATCGACAAATTGTAAGATAGTAGAGTTGATTATGAGCTATAACGATCATAAAAGAATAATATACCCCCTCTTTTCTCCAGCGAAGATAACAATAGCAGCTCTCCCCTCTCATGCAGTTGAAGTGGAGTGATACACTCGTATCTGAAGGGTGGGATGTTGGCTTACTGGCTGTCCCAACTCCCCATCCTCCAAGTTCGGAAGTATAAAATGACGATCAGATCCACAATACGTTGAGAACCCCAGAATATCTCCACATTTATGAGCTTGAAGCTTTCCAAGGTTATCAAGAGATCGGGCAAGATGTACCCACTCGATATTCTGCCTATTCTCTCGTCTGACAAATGTATCTCGAAGCTCATGATGACCACCAAAAATGTCGTACTCGGAGGTTTTTGAAAACCAGTCCTTGACTGAGTTGATTCCAAACCAGCTAGCACTTGGATTTAATCATTTTTCCTAACTTTTCGGCACAACAGACATACCTAGCAGTCAGGAATTCCTGCAACTGCTGTGAAACTCAACAACCCCACAATTCCCACTTGATAAGAACCACAATCTTCAACGGCGCAGCGAAATATACTTTCTGTACCATGGTTTGAACTTTAGGTGGCCGTGGCAGCCGTAGATTCGGACACGACCGGGAGTATCAGTCTCGATAAACTGTCGTGTCTAAGAACCGATAACGAAGTGGTGACTAAATGCACAGGTGGTCGATAGTCGACCCTCGCAAAGCTGCAGCCGTAGTGAGAGTGGGAGATACATGGTTGACTTTCCATGATTCCCATTATATCTATATCACTCTTTCCCGATCCTCTTGCATTGTGTCATCTGTTCTGATCGCTCTTTCCTCACTTCCCTCCGTCATACCCAATCAGAGGGGGAAAACAAAATCAAAAAACAACAACATGGCAACACCACACAATGATATCGTCCCCGGGACAGTCCATCTCATCGATATTGGAAGGGACATGAACACCCGTCATCTCGAAGGAAGCAAAAAAGACATCGTTCTCGTACCAAAGCCAAGTTCCGATCCAGAAGATCCGTTGAATTGGACTCGCAAGCGGAAACTACTGGCCATTTGGATGAGCAACACCTACACCATTGGGACAGCGATTTCTACAGCAGTTCAGTATTCAGGTATTTCGACCTCCGACCCTCGCTTGTAGTGGACTAACGAGATCTAGTGTTGACGCCGATTGCTCAAGATACCGGAATAACTGTTGCTCAACTAAACATTGGCACAGGTTTGATGTTCTTATTTCTGGGATGGGCCTGCTTACTGTGGCAACCATTGGCTTTGGTATATGGGAGACGTGGAGTCTATGTTCTATCTAGTTTCCTGTGTATTTGGCCTATCATATGGTCAGCTTACAGTACTACGAAAGGAGAGTGGTACGCCCATCGAATAATTCTGGGCATTTTCGCTTCGCCAATTGAATCCTTGCCCGAGGTCACAGTTCCTGATTTGTTCTTTGCCCATGACCGAGGTACTTGGATGGGTGTTTATGCCTTCCTTTTATTCGGCGGCAATTTTGTTGCACCGTGAGTGTCCCGACTCTCAATCCAAGTATTGCAACTGATTTCCTGATAGATTCTTTTCTGGTTGGATCAACATCGCAGGAGGGTGGCAGTGGGTGATGTATTTTGGAGCTCTGATTCAAGCTGTAACCACAGTCATTATCTATTTCTTCATGGAAGAGACCATGTACTTCCGTAGTACTTTAGAAGGTGTTGATAGCGGGGAAGAAAGCAACGGAGCGACGACCCCAACCAAAACCACCGGAGTTGAAAGTTCTGAAAAGGGAGAAAAAATTGCCATTGCAACAACGATAGAAGCAGGAAACACAATTCTGACGGCGCAAAAGACTTACTGGAAGAAGCTCCAGCTATTTGTCAAAATGGATGGACGGCCTTCGCTTAAACAACTTTTCACAATGATGTATCGGCCGCTGAGTATCATGTACTATTTCCCTTGCGTTACATGGGCGGGCTTCCTATACGGTACTTGTCTGAGTTGGTACAATGTCTTGAATGCTACCGCCTCTTCGGTACTCAGTGCCCCGCCATACAACTTTTCCTCTGGCTTGGTCGGAACAGCTTACCTCTCGCCATTAATTGGAGCAGCGCTCGCCGCCCTGTGGTCAGGCTGGTCCGCTGATCAACTTGCCATCCGTCTAGCTCGTCAGAACGGGGGAGTGCGAGAACCAGAACAACGACTCTGGATGCTAGGCTTTTCTGGTCTTCTCTGTTCCTCTGGACTTATTCTGTGGGGCGTCGGAGCGGCGAGAGGACTTCATTGGTTTGGTCTGATCGTGGGATTAGGCATGTTAGCTTTCAGTGTTATTGCTGGGGGCTCTCTTACATTGAGTTATGATGTCGATTGCTTCAAGGTACTCCACCTTTTTTTGTCCTTCAAGAGACTCGCTTAACTGAGGAAATAGGAAATCGCCGGTGAATCAATGATCTCGGTAATCATCATCAGAAATACTCTGGGATTCGCCGTCAGTTATGGTATTGATCCGTGGATCAGTGGAATGGGTTTGCAAAATTGCTTCATTACTGTGGCTATGGTAGCTCTCGTCTGCACATTTACCTTCCTCCCTATCATCTTCGTCGGGAAGCGTCTTCGACGGTTCTCAAGAAAAAAGTATTGGGAGTACGTGGCAACGAGTGCCGCTCCTACTCATTGATCTGGACGATCACTAGGGCGCGTCATAATCGTCTAGAAAGACTACCCAGAATCGATTCAGTTATCACAAGCAGTCATCTTTGCGGTGTTTCTATTCTCCCAGAGGTATGTGCACGATGGGAAAACGGACTCATAATCACAACCCCGCATGGATGTGGTATGATTTTTGGTGTAATATGAAAAAGGAGTTGATTCGTGGATCGGGAAACTCCCTCGCTTGGCGTGCATTCGTGTTACTATAAAGAAAAAGAAATTATTAGCCTAATATAAAGCGATCGGCTCATAGGTGACTTGAAATGGATGTCCCAGCAACGCCTCGATACATATGTACTCAACGTTCCCCGCCATCTTGAACTCCAGAAGATAACTTCCTCAATCGATAAGTAGATCCCTCAAAATTAAACCCAGCTCGCAAAGGCATGAAATGAATGTTCTGGCAAGGCACACTCGTTGCTCTCCAACGCCTCGTGCACCGGCTCCAAAGCTCTGCGACTTCAGTACGGTAAGCAAATCCCACCAAAGAAGTCATCCAATTCGCGAGGACATGATAGAAAAATACATTCGCTCGCCGATATCTGGCCTTCAGCCAACACTTAAGAGGCTCCTGGCAATAGAATCAACAATGGTGTTTTTTGAAGCTGCACTTGCGCTTCTTCTTTATCTCTAGCTACTTTTCGAAACCCATTTGATACTAATCAAATCAATGTTCTCCATAGGGAGGTGTACGTTCCACAACAAATCGTTCTTGTAACTATTCATAGCACAGGCTAACATGAAAGGAAATGATGAAATAGCCACAACAGAAGAAAGAAATTTGGTACATGTAAGATTACATGGGTGAAATAGTCGTTTTCGCTTCCTATCATCAATATTGTGATTTTGGATTTATGATTGTCTTGGGCTTTCAAGAATCTTCTAGGCAGCACTTCGTCTCTCGTTATCCTCATCCCCTGGCGCTCCTTCAAGAATCGCTATTCAGACTTTTGTTCCTGATCAGAGTATTTTGCTCCCCTCAAATCTCGCCAGAGGGTTGAAATGGCATGTCTTCATAAACCTGATATCAGACGTGTATAACATCGTGCCCTCAATCCATGTGAATCCGTTCAACTCCTGCCCTTATAAAACTCCTCCCAAATGCATTTGCTCGGAATTGACAGAACCGCTTCAAGATCAGCACCAATCAGTCGCTGTCTTCTCCATTATCGAGAGCTTCGTCCTCGACCTCCACTTCCTGGGTATCTTCGTGTTCCTCCACTTCAAGCCGCTCCTCGGGCTCATCGTCCTCATCATCATCCTCGTCGTCCTCTGCTGGTTCCTCCTCCTCCCCAGCGTCTTCATCTGCAGTATGTTCTCCAGTATTCGGTCTCGTTGGCAGGCCAGTTCTCTCGACACCGCCAGCTTTCTGAGCGGTTTCCAATCTCGCTTTTTTCGCAGCTGGTTGTCCGAGTTTACTCGCATCTTCGTTTTCGCCTTGTGTATCCTCTTCTCCGTCCTCGCCCTTCTCTGCGGCCTTCTTTTTACTCGCGTTGTTCTTCTTTTCGGCTTGGATTCCGTGCCATTCTAGATAAATTTATCAGCATATAATCGTATGGTAGGGTTGGAGTACGAACTGGCTAGTTCGCCCTCAAGCTTCTCCTTCCAATCCGGGAACTCGAGTTCTTCCAAGGCTGCGAAAACGTCGACCGTGGAGAGGGTTTTGCGGTTTTGGGAGTGCGCATGGTCGTTCGCGCTGCAGTAGCATATTGTTAGCACATTAGCACATTGATTCATGTATTCCAATCGCGCAGCAGAGTCGAGAAGCGCCGATAGATATCTACGCGACGGGATGGAACGTACTGCGAAGCCAAGTAATTGACAAAAACTGTAGCACTCTTGGTCATTGCCAACATCGCATTGCCTTGAATCTGTGTATTCGGTGGAAGAACACCCTTGGCTAGTTTCGTAACGATACTCTTTGGGAGTGCGAAGTCCTATTGTAAACGTTAGTGAGCGTTTTCCAGCAACTCGCCGCGTTATGGGGGGCGTAAATTCCAAAGAACGCGTCAATGAAGTTATCGGGGAGAGGGAACCTACATCCACATTGATTCCATCTCTCACAGATTGCTCTTTTGCGAGCGCGGCTTCTTCGTTGGAGACCATTGTTGGTGAGGCCTTCTTTGGGGGCATTTTGGAGCTATTGCTCGAGTAAGGTTTGATGGAGGAAGCGGTGGGGTGTGATCTTAGGCCGAATATCAACCGACCTCGAGGACGCGCTTGTTGAAAGCAGGCACCTTTAAAAGTAATTTGCTTAACTTAGAACAGTTTGATAAATTAATCATCAAGGTGTTTGAAATAATTGAGTCAACTTTTCCTAGAACAATCAGCTATTTACTTCCACTTTTACAATTTTACAATTTATTGAGGGACACGATTCATTGGGTACCACATTGACACACTGAACTTGACTTATTGATTAATGCTTCGTATTCTTTTAATGAAAAATGTTTACTAGAATTCAGCAACAAATCAACTAACAAGCACAAAACTCCGATAACCAAACCTCCGCATAACATAACCTCATCCATTCCTTTCATTCATCTTCTTCTTGGTCTAAGGCTTGCCGCTGTGATTCCGATTCCGGGTGAACCAATTCCAACTGAACTTTTCTTTCTGTGGCCATGCCCAGATCCGCGCCTCATATCGCCCACAGCATTCCCTCCCAGACTCGTTCCGTGAAGCCAATCCAGAACTCCAAATGGTGTGAAATTTCCCTTTCCCTCCATTTGACTGTGGAGGTCCTGCCTTCTGGTCATGCCACCTAGTAATAAACCAGAAATATTTCTGTATCCGGAGAATGTACAAGTTTCTTCGAAGGTGATGATTGCAAGAGTGATGAGATAACTTATTAGGTGTACGCGATATACAGCGGACGGTAGATACGCCGGGATGAAGCGGAGAAGAAGGTAAGCCGCTGGATGATCGTAGTGTGCGGCGAAGGAGTAGGGTGCTGTGATTGAGTGGAAGTAAGACTCGTGGACTACCCTGAACGTATTCTGGTTTCTTGCATGTAGAATGTAGCTATGGATGTAATATTGTAAGATCTGTAACAGGTTAGATATGAGTTGCGATAGAGATGGGGATATACTAGCTTCTCGGTAGAAAAGTGCTCTCACAACGTGCCAGAATATTGAAGATGGCATCGGGAACTTCATCGTGACTTGCAATGCGCTTCTCACGTGCAAGATTTCGGTGAGTAATACCTCCACTACAGCCTGTATCGCTAGCCCAAATCCGAAGTCGAAAAGGCTGACGTACATATTGCGTGAGTTGCCTATACCTATTAGTGTAGATACGCGGCAGATAGGTGGATAACCTGATTCGTATCGTGCTTTGTAATTTTGTGTGCTGCTGGGAATAATGCGATCGAGCATG
>LLCD01001094.1:0-12709 GCA_001414355.1 Hymenoscyphus salicellus
CTTCTTTTGCGACTACAAAACTCCGGAGACCCTTGAGATCAACGCCGTGCTTGGATCTTTTCTGTTCCAGCTATCAATTCAAAATACCAGGAGCATGGACTCACTATTGGACTTCTACGACAAAATAGCGAAGCAGTATAGCTTGGTACACGATATACCGCCAGATGACCTCTGTCAGGAATTCAGTCGGGTCGCACATTGTTTTGATGGTGTGTCACTGGTTGTTGACGGACTGGACGAGTGCAGAAACCAAGAAGAGGTAACTTGTTACTTAGCTGGACTTAGTTCCGCTGGTAGTCGAGTCAAATCCCTGTTCTGCAGCCGTGACATAGAAACCATCGAGAAGCTTCTCATTGGCAAGCACAGTTTTGCAGTGCAATCTGTGGCAGCTGACAATGGCGACATCAAAAAACACGTCGACGCGGAGGTTGAAAACCGGACGGAGGAGGGAGAGCTTCAAGCTGACGATGAGCTTCTCAGGACCAAGATCCGAGAAAAACTCATGGAAGGGTGAAAGGGAATGTAAGTATTGCACCCGTGTTCTGGCAAGCATCCGTTTGTAACACCTCCCCATAGGTTTCGGTGGGTTGAATGCCAACTGGGCACACTTTCGACAAAAGGTTGCTGTGAAGACGTTGAGTCCGCGCTGGAAGATCTACCTGAAGGACTTGACGAAACCTACGATCGTATCCTGGGCCAGATTAAAAATGAAAAGGAAATTGTGTCTAGGGCACTGAAATGGGTTTGTCTACACACTGGGCCGCTCACGTTAACGGCACTCGCAGAAATAGCCAATCAAAAAATCGGTGCGACCAAGCGACGAAGCTCATACGACACCAGAAAAATGTTAAAATACTGTGGCAGCTTGGTGCGTAAGCCTGACCATCGGAACATCGTTGAACTTGCGCACTATTCCGTCAAGGAGTACCTTCTCAAGTTAGAAGAGATATCTAAATATCACATTTTCCGAGTAGATATCAACCTGGATCAGGTACTACTCGGTACTTATTGTCTTGGATATATACTCTTACAAGACTATGAAATCTACCCACGGACGTCAAGGGAAGCACATCAGAAGCTTAAGAAATCTAGGCCATTTCGAGATGTCGCCATTCGAACCTGGAGAAACCATGCTGTTGGTAAAGATGGAACCTTTCTTAGCACGGGGCTGTTGAAGCTTGCTCAATATCTTTTCTGTGTGAAGAGACCTATGTGGTTTGAGACTTTCGTCCTTGAGACCTATCTGTGGGAAGAATCTCAGTCCCACCCCTCCACGAATTCGACGCTGTCTCAGGTAGCCGAAAAGGTCAGGACAAGTCTACCAATACACTGGGCTGCCTTTTTCCGTCTGCCGGAATTGATAAATGAGATTATCAAACATGATCCAATATCAGTGCATGTTTCGTCGAATTTTGGCACGCCACTTCATTGCGCGCTCACACACCCACATACAGGCCAAGAGCGTATCCGCGATATTACTGACAACTCTTTATATGAATCAGTACGGGCACTCATAGGTGCTCATATCGACGTCAATCAGTCTTTGAAAATCAAAAATCGGGAGGTGTGCTCGAGAGTCTTGCCAAGGCTCAATAGACCACTCGGCGTCCTGCTTTTGGGAGCAGGTCTGTATTGTGATAGAGAAAGTCTACAAGCCTTGTATGAGACCATCGCCCCTAAAAATTGTGAGAATAAAGACAGCACGAAGGTCGTTTTTGACGACGTCCAGGAGAAAAATGTTCTTGTCTGCGATCAGCAGACAGCAGAGCTGGCTCTCGATGGCCCCAGAAGCGCAAGAAAATAATGATTGAAAGCGAAGCCGAAAATCATAGCATACCAACCCTCGAGCAATACTCTGGCAGCTATGATGAAATTCTTGTATTCTGTGCGAAGTACAGGAAGACACCTGACGCATTGGCATTCATCCATAAGAAGGCCGTTGACATCAATGGAACGGACTGTGATGGTATAGCGGCGTTGCATCATGCATGTGCTAATAATGACAAGGAGCTAGTAGAGACCTTGTTAGAATTTGGAGCGGACATCGACATTCGAGATGGGGGAGGTTGGACGGCCACTCATCATCTTGCTCGAAATGGCCGAATGGAAACTTTGGATCTGTTATTCAAGAAACGTAATCAAACCCTGGCTGTAGACAATATAGGCAAAACTCCGGTATTGAACCCCATCCTCTTGTAATATGGAGCACTAACTCGTGGGAACTCAGCAACACATTGCAGCAGCGTCGGGGAACCGTCCCTTTTTCCGCCTTATTTGGGATCGACCTGCTCTTGCAAAACATCTTACCCCAAGAGATTCTGATGGTCTGACACCTTTTCATGTCGCTGTATTACAGAGACAGATACCACTTGTACTAGATTCCTTGCAACATTTGCCCTCAGAAGATACCAAACTAAGGACAACTCAGGGGTTCTCCGCTCTTCATGTTGCCTGCTTGTCTGGTTCTGAATCTGCTGTTGATTTCTTGTTAGAAAGAGGTTTCGAAATCAACCCCACCACCAATGATGGCTCAACCGTTCTCTACCTAGCAATTTCTACTCAATTTACACATTCATTGGGAATCATCAATTCTCTTCTCGATTCCGGAGCCATTCCATTGAATCCAGACGCCAACGGTGACTATCCGATTCACAAACTTTCTAGGGACAGCAGGATGAAAAAGGAACTTGGGCTTTTAGACAGAATGCTAGGAGCAAGCATCGGATGTGAAAATGTGGGTGATCGGCTGGGGAACACCCCATTACCACCGCCACCCCCGCATTTTGGGCGAGATGATACCGCGTACTTGATCCATTTTGTCTTAGATTGTGCCCGAAAAAGATTCCCAAACAGATTACCTTGGTCGATCCGAACGGTCGTTGTCAAGACACTGATTTTTTCAATGGCGCGGAACTTTTGGGATATTAGTTCGCATCTTTTGAATTTAATCAACGACCTTCGCAAAGAATATGCACCAAATGACCCCGAGCCGATCCATATGGCGTCAAAACACTTTTGTGATTTTGGAGTGTTTCAAATACTAGTGGACATAGCCAAAGACTTGACGACTTCTGATTTAACGGGAAAAGCCCCTTTACACCTTGCAACGGCGAGAGGCGATCTTTTGAAGGTTCAAGCAACTGTTAGGAAAGCACCCCACAGCATCAATCAGCGGTCTGTCGATCGTAGTAAAAGGACACCTTTATTGTCTGCTGATATTTCGTGGTCTTCCGGCCAACAGGTAGTTCAATATTTAATTTCTCAAGGGGCTGATATAAGCATTAGAGATAGTTTTGGGTGGTCTATAAGCCACTATGCTTATCGCGACGGATGCCTCAATATCCTGCAAACGTTGCCAATTCGTCACTTACAAATCGCTGGTAATGCAAATTTTGGATTTGATGAAACCATTTGGTGGGGCATTGGGTGTATTCATTTTGCTTCGTTCGGGTCTAATACGGACGTGATGAAGTACTGGTTGGATAATGCTGGCTTTGATGTGGACGAAGTTTCCACTAAAGACTTAATGACGCCTCTTCATATCACCTCATTTACGGGCAATTATAGAATGACCAAGTTTCTCTTGCAGAGAAAAGCTACAATTGATAAACCCAATGCCGCTGGGGAAACGCCTTTGACTCTCGCTTTCCGTAGTCAAGACCCTGAAATTGTTCAACTTTTAATCGACTCCGAAGCCGAATTATCCTTAGATGCCGACGCTATCGCTTCTCTTGAAGTGATGTCATATGGGAAACCAGAGCAAATTACAGCTTTTAAGAATGCATTCAAATCCCGCGGGTGGAAGATTCAAAGACGTAAGCAAGTGCAATCTATCAAGTGTGACTCGGGGCTAATTTATAAATTCTTAGTGTCTCTAACAGATGTGCTGTCAAGAGAGGCAGATGACCTTTCCGCGGATGAGGAGAAGAGGTTGCTACTGGCGTTGAAGCGTGCAATTGAAACCAGAAATGAGCACCTCTGCGACGCAATCACTTCAAAGAAACTCGATTTCACTAAAGCTATCGATGACTGTGGACATTGCTCTCCACTAATCTACGCTCTATGGCTGTGGGTGCCGGGAATCACACGGATACTAGTTCGTAAGGGTATTGGCATTAATGATACCACTTGCGATCGACACCCGACAGCAAGCTTCGACGCTCTGCATTATGCTGCAAAGAAAGGAGACGATGGACTTATCGAACTTCTGTTCCAGCACGGATACGCCATTACCCAGCATCCTGTACACGCTCTGCATGCTGCTACCGCGGAAGAACATCTATCGCGTGTTGAAGTAATACTGCAATGTTATAGCAACAAAGACCTGATTGGTTTTAAAAGTCTGTTCGATCCAGTGGCACAAGATGGTTCACATCATGCAGGGACGAAGAAGCAGCCAACTGCATCATAAAACGACCAAGGGGTTATCAATACCCAAACCAGATGCATAACAACGCAGTGGCCTTGGGGAGAGTGTGGGTATTTAAAGAATCATGGGCCAGCCAAACTTTGCACAGCTCTTCATATTGCTGTGGGCAAAAATCAAGTTCCAATCATTGACTTCTGTCACGGAAAATGAGGTGTCATGTGACCTCGATTTTCCCTGTATTTAAGCAGAGTTTTCATCTACCTAATTCAAGCTCCGCAGAGCGTTTTAACCTACATTTTATACGTGACAACTTCCTACTTAGAAGTGGGGCAAATCTCAACGTAGCTGACGCCGACGGGCGCACAGCATTACACATCGCAGCCGAGAATGGGTTTGCTGACTCAATCAGTAAGCTTCTTGACTGTGGCGCCGATCCATTGCTTACGACGAAGCACAAAAATTTCACTCCGTTGGTTTGTGCGCTATATAAATGGGAGCTCAAGGCCGCAGAATTGTTATTGAGCCCTCAGTCTGTCCAGTGTTTGACGGAATATGGACTTAATCCCCTTCATTACGCAATCTGGGTTATGGACAAGGGATTCATCAACAAGGTGTTAGCACTAGGTGTAGATATCAATCTTGCGGACGAGGAAGGTTGGACAAGTTATCACTGGGCTTGTGATTGTGACGAGGAAGAAGATGCCTTACGAATGGCTTCTTGCGCACATAGCCATGGTGCTGATATCAACGCCTGCACAGAGGATGGGAGACAACCAATATCTGTGGCCATTAAAAAAGGCCATTTGAAACTCTGCCAACAATTGGTAGCCCATGGGGCAGTTCCATTCAACACACATGGGATCCTCCATCTTAGTATTGCAATCGAGTTTGGTCACGTAGAACTGACCAAATGGTTGATATCGCAATACCCAGACTTACAGAGAGTCGAAAATCCGTTTGGGTGTAGGCCCATTCACTACGCAATGTTCTCTGACGTACCAGAGATGCATAATTATGCATTGGACATGTGCGGAGACTTGACTTTCGACTGCATGGAATGTGGCACTCTCTTAAATGAAGCTTGTAGACACGGGAGGCATCACGTTGTGAAGAAAATACATAATCTCGGAACAACGGGAAAATTCAAACTGTGTCAGATATCAAGTAAAACATGCTCACCTCCTCTGATTACCGCCATTATAAATTGCAGCTTGGAATGTGTCGAGGCTCTTTTGGATGCGAGCGCGGACACCGAGATCAAAACTGAGCACTGGGATGCCCCCCTACTTATGGCTTGCAAGTATGGAAGAACTGAGATCGCCAAATTGTTGATCAGAAAGGGAGCAAAGCTCTTTCAGACCGACAAGGACGGAAAATTGGTTTCAGCAATTGAAGCCGCGAAAGACCACAATCCTCTGAGAAGGTGGTTGGAAGAAAATGTCTCGAAATTCGGGAATGGGTTAATAGGTGAGCAAGAGAGCTCTGGGGATGCAGAAGAGGTGTCATTGGCAGATCTGGCTTTGGAATGTTGAAGTGGTCATATAAGTCAGGGAACCAAAGAGCCCGGTCATCTTGCTAGAATGTGAGCTTTTTTAATGGGGTTGTCTTTCTACAAACTATCTAAGTAAATCATTGGGAACAAAAAAGGATTCTAGCCCTTGAAATAAAAAATTCAATCGCGAACTATAAAAGGCAGCTTGTATACTATCTTAAGAAAATTTCTCTTACTCTCTTATCTAAAATTAGTTGCAAATTCAATCAAATGAACTCATTTTACACTTCAAACGACTGGAATTAATAGATTGATAGTCATCATATCACCTTAGGAGTCTTTAATAAACTCTTGTTGAGTTTGGGAAAAGTACTAAGTACTGTGGGTCATGGAAAATTAATTGTCTTGTTAAGGTAGATCAGCCAGATCTATATATAATGAGTGAATGCTGACAAAAGAGAGTACTTTGTACCTATCCTTCCTAATCTATCCTGGCCTAGAAATAAGGATCTCCTGTCCTTTCATATCCTAAAGGAGGGGGTTATCCTTCCTTGTCCTGATGTCTAGGATAAGTTAGGCGGGGAAAGTCCTGACTCTGAGTAAAAGAAATAAATAGATCTCGCTATAAGAGGTGAAGTAATAAAAAGACCTCCCACGTTACAACTTCCAGTCCTGTTTGTCTCATAGGGACCACCAACTTCTTCCAACACACGAAAGAGGCATTGGCCTCCATGTATCAATGCCAACTTCATAAATTTAAGACTTTGTTTCCTTCTTCAATGTTTAGTCGGCTGTAGTAGTATTCGCCAAGGAAATCGGAGGAGAAAGGACTTGGAATCCCAGGAAAATATACCAAAGTACCGAACGACACTTTCTCCGAGTACGGAGTAACGAAAATAAAATGCTTCAAAGTAGAGCAGTATTTCCGAGGGAATTCTAGGTAAAGTAATTTCAAATGGTGTGTATGTTTTCTCTAAGAACAATTCCCAAGAAGATTTCCGAGATTACTTCTAAGTAGAGTAATATTTTCCGAGTAATGTGTCTGAGCGTGATGTCCGAAGCAACATTTCCGAGTAAGCCGTCGAACTCGTTTTGAGAAGCTAGGGGCTATAGCGTGTGCCCTGCAACGTGCCCTGAAGCGTTATTTCAGTAGCCACTCCATTCCCTGTATTTCAGGGCTCAGATGCCTTACTATATGCTCGCTACACGGTAGACAAGACGAGTATGAGATCAACTAACACCTAGACTTAGGGTAATACTTTACAACAAAACCTGGCCTGAACATTTTATTTCGGAGATTTCCTACCCATTTCCAAATTCATGTTTGAGGTTGATTTCGCCACCATAAAGTTGCTCTTTTTGGGTCATAATTCGTTAATTATAGTGGTCAGCTATCTAGTCCTGTGTCACCGGATTCTCAAAGTCTAGCTTCAAGAATTTCCCCTCCACTTATTAGCATATAAAAGTGGGTCTATCTAAGACTCCGTCTCTCTAGTTCTATATTCCCACGATTTCTTCGTTCCCGTCCATGAAGTCTAGCTTCTAACTTCATTCTTTGTCGGATCATCTAGATCTGCATCCTGATCATAACCATTATTTATTTAAAATAACTTTAGTATATCCAAACCCCATAACTACAGCACAAATTAGTTTATATCCTTAACACTCGTCACCAGAATCAACTCACCGAAAACAAAAGCAATAGCAACTGTAGGCAAAACCCAAGCACTCTGCGCAAACTGAAAGCCCGCTGTACTCCCCACAGTGGAAGCCAATGCGGAGAGTAGGATGCCGATGAAGAAGAAGATTGAAACCCGGAAATAATCTCCTTTCGTCATCTTGGCGCGGGAGATGATGTTGAGAATGTTCATAAGAATGAGCGTTACGCCGGCAGCAACGAAGAAGTATGTAAACTATTCAAAGGTAGTTAGAATAGATTACGAGAATGTGGAAAGGAATAAAAGTGAGGAGGAAGATGAAAACATTGGTCAGGGGTAACAAACAATAAACATAAAAGCCTCCAAATGCCTTTCCCACTCCTGTCTCGGATCCTCCACCATCTTAGCCCCCTTCGTCTCTGGAGGTTCAATATCAAAACTACTAAACACGCTATCCTGAATAGTAGCAAAAAGCGTTTGCAATCCTTCTTTCTGCTCATCTGAATTCAGTGTAGAGTTCCCGATTTTATAGACGGCGTCCTGCGTTTCGAGGATGGTTTGGGTGAAGGTGGGTGGGAAGCGTTTATAAATTTCGTCGGTGACCGTCACTACTACCCGTGAAAGACCGGCGGAGGAGTGGGTGGTGGAGAGGTTGTATTCTTTTAGGGCTTCGCTAAATTGGGCGCTTATGCCTCTGTAGGGTGGTGAGTGGAGTTGAAAGAGGTGCGCGAGTGGAGAGGAGGGGGGAAAAGAGAAGAAAAGTGGGAGGATGTGTGAGCGTGTCTGAGACCGAGTACTTACTGAACTACTTCGACAACCTTTCGCCAAATAATGAATTGAGATGTTCCCTCAACCAGGAATACGAGGGCGAGGTGAAATGGGAAGTGGAGGAATGCCCATATTTCTTCACGGAGGACACCAAATTGCGAATGCATCATCCAGTCGAAGTAGATCATGTAGATAAAATACTAGATTGTTGTTAGCGAACGCGATCGTGAAACTGGGGACGATGCACACTTACAAGGATAGTGACAGCGGCAATAATGGTCCCAATGAGAGGTGCTGGCCAGCTGGATTCTATCTCGACAATCTAAGGACAATCAGCGGGTGATCTTGAGACGCAGATGGTGTAATGTCTTACCGTTGCAATGCTCTTACATATGCCGATGACTCCTTCTCCAACTATAACGACTATTAGTAGATGGTACAGCTCTGGTGACGTGGTGACTTACGAATGATCAAGGTCAGTAAACTCATTCGTTGGACCAAGTGAGATCCATGGAAGCTCAAAACCTTGTATTGTGACGAAATTCCAATATTGACAGCCGTCTCGAGACCGGCTGTGATGTACCATACGACATAAATCTTACTCATAGGATTATCTTTTTTGAATCCACTACGATCAACATTAGCAAAGTGTAGAAGGATGGAGACCCAAAACTCACAAGAAGGTCAAGAAGTACACAAATGCCGCGAAGAGGTTCGACCCCATCAATAATGCCACAGGTCCTTTGGAATTCTTGTAGTACCACACATGATAAAGAACACTTCCATACTGCAACGCAAGAACAAATCTAGACAGCATCAAAATGATTGCCAGTGAGCGAAAGGTCTTTTGGGGCTGGTCTTCAGGGTCAAATCGTGGCCCAACAGCAGCAAGTCCAATCATAACACCGAATTGTGCTGCTTTGAAAGCCCGTTCGATGATACTATCAGTGACGAATCGTACATCAAAAAGACTGACTTGGAGCCACAAAAACCACAAGATACTGAAGAACCCAGCGTAAGATTTGAGATTCGCCGAGCTATTAATATCAAGTACATCGGTGAAGGTCGTCAGGTTGGCGATAAAGAATAAATCGTAGAAGAGTTCAATATTGGTCGACTCCTTGTATCTTCTGAACTCGGGAGTTTCATAGATATCGGTTTCCTGGGCCTCTTTCGGGAGGTATTGATCAACATCCTTGGATCTGTCGTTGTAGATACTGTCCACATTTGTACTGGCGTATGATTTCCTGGTAGTGAACCCGAGAGGACCGGAGATGGTGACGGGGGAAGGAGGTTTGATGATCTCTTCGACTTGAGAACTTCTTCTTTCGTGGGCGAGGGGACTTTCGAATAGCTTCAATATTGGGCCTTCTTTCTTTTCGTCTGTGCCATCTTGGGGGTTATTTGATAATGACTTCAAGCTCGCTGTGGATTGAGCGCGAGAATGTAGAGGCCTAAGGATATCAGCAATTGCAATTGAAGAGTCGGGAATTGGTTGACTTACTTGACCTCATTTCCCAGAACCGACATGGTACCACTATTTATCAACGATTCGAACTTGGAAATGGACCAGTTTGACAGTACTTGGAATAAATATCAGATATTTTGCCAAGAGGAACACGAGACGTATTGGGGAATCTGCTATATATTGATCTGGGGGCGCATGGATGTATGCATCTGATCTTTGAACCATGGTGTCTGTGCTGAGTTTAGGACATCGAGCTTTGCAACCACTCCGAGACCGAATTTCATGTGAAGAAGCCTGTGGCCACTAATGACCTCGGAAATCCTTATCGCACTCCCGCAAAGTAAGTAGGCGGTGCATATGAGTCCCTTTGGATCCGGGCTGGGAATTCAAGCCTTGTCGTGGTTCAAAAAAACCTTGGAGAGCGGCAATGGGGACCAAAACCATGGTTAGATTGGCCATGAGACATTATTCTCATTATTCATAAAGGAGTAGTTGAGGCGGCAAATAGTGGAAGTCATAGCAGCTTCAATTTGTGTCGTGATTTGAAGTCCTAGCTAAGGTGGGTGGGTGGTGAATCCAAATTTCTACGCCGTGACCCAATCAAGTCCCAACGACTCCACTTCACAACAAAATAGGGACGACAAATACTAATTGCAATTCAGTTCTCCGGTACGTCTACGATCTAGCCAGCCTCGCCAGCTACGGCAAGGTGGCTGTGAGATCGACGAAACGATGGCTCGTACCGCTCCTGAAACAAAGCTTGTTTGCTGCCGTTCCGGTACATCTCCATCCGATCTTTGAATACGTCTCCCTCACCACATCATCAACATATCTCCGAGAATATTGGAGAAGTATTTGTACCCCCTTTCCTCTTTACTTGTAGTTGAGCTCTTCTTTCGCCTCGCAACTTGATTGCTGAGGAATAAGAGTAAGCTCCCCGCACGGTCTCGTTGGCGCTCTTTATTGAGACCAAAGAGTAACGCGTTGAATGTCAAAACCCAGTTCCCGGATTTCTTCACTTCCCGGGACCAAAAGGAATGAACTATCGACGATGCAATACTTAAGTTTGGCTCCCCAGATTAATTTCCCAAAGTTCTTTCCGATTTGCTGCTCAGAGCGTCAAGTAAGATTTGAACATACTTTTCTTTATCATCCACCGTTACGATTAACTTCAAGTTCAAGAACTCTCCATTTGTACTTGTAGGGTACCTAGGGCAGGTTATTGCCCGTCCGTTTTGCGGGGCGGGCCGGGGGAAAAAATGAAACGACTCAGATAAAGTCTTCGTGGTAACTTTGACGATCTCGATTCCGCCAAGTGGGGTCATGTTGGAGACACATTCTGTACTATTCCGCGTTGAAACAGTCTGTTGAGACCTAGAGCTTTCGGTGAAGGTCAGGATTTTGAGTGTTATTACCCCATTCGGTGGCATCATCGGTTATATCTTCTTGTCACAGAATATCCTCATTTTCTAAGAAAGCAACCAGGACTTCTATCTACTCCTCCATGCCTCAGTCAATTCATCAGCTCTAGAGAACTCTCATGTGCGTTCGGGGTTTGTTCCAAAAATAATCTGTGTCTTGTTGTTCTCGAGGTTTCTTGGGATGAACGACTGAGCCAGAAGGTCCAATGATATTCGTGATTTTCCGTCATTTATCTATGCATTTGTTGAAATTTTTATTCAATTCATCAGTCGTATACTAGCCTTCCGCAATCATTCCTTCACAGCTCGTATGATCCAGTGGGATCTACGCTCATTTCTACTTGGTGAAAACCCCAACTCAGTTTCACGTGACCTAGAGCAAATAGAGACCTTGATTCAAGAATAAACGCCTAGAAATCCACTGCCTGGACATTTCTAGGTCCATGAAACCTTATTATACAAACTTTCATTGTCGTAACTGGACAGGACCTCATTATCTCGAGAGTTTCTTCCGCCCGCTTGGCGAGCAAGCCGTGACCGTTGCAACAATAATCAACATTGGAACCAGAAAACATTGGAACCAGAAACTTCAATACTTTTGGTTCCCCCACTACAGGAATGTCATGTGCATTTTATAAAATACAGCCTTGCATTCAATCCTATGTCGAAAGGTCAATTTTGCTGATTATCGCTATGTTCCTCCGCTCACTGTGCCGCCTCGCTCACTTTGTTTTGCCAAGAACGGTAAGCAAAATACGCGGATCAACAACACCTCTCGATGTTGAATTCAGAACAAGGCCTCAGGAGCAGGAAATTACACTGTCGATTACGTGTTAGATCTTGTGGGAAAGATCTGTTACTTGTGTGCCCAGGTGATGGATAATGGAGGGCTGGGTTGATAAAAAAAACCATGGAGGAAGAGTGGTCGTGGCTCGCGCACAAGCTCTAATCGGCTCGCTCAATCCTCAAAATATCGGCAGACCACCTACCCCCACAGAGCCGCAATCCTATATTCTAAAATAATACCTTGTGGCCTCTAATGGGAACAACAATGGCGGCCATCTGGCTAGATGGTTCTGGTCGAGTTATTGTTCTCGAGAGGATAGACGGGCGATTAGATCACGACCCGAAAAACCGCCTTTCGACAATTAATTTCGACAATACCACTCGGAGCCACTTAAAATTTACAAACTCATTTCGTCTGGTTTTAACCCCTGGCCGCCCCTCGATGGGTGGGGGGAGTTTTGCCAGTCTATCCTGAGTTTTTTTCTCTCTTTTTTGAGGGTTGGTATGCCGTAAACAAGCAAGGCGCGTTGAGGTCGTCGTTGGGTTTCAAGTCAACACGTCAAACTACCGTACAGCTTGAGTATTGGATTTTTTAAGCTTTGCCTTAGTAGCACGGTTTATACTTCACACGCGTGTAGAGCGGGAACCGGCCTCTGGGAGTGACTGCGTAACTGCCAGGCCATCCGTACCCTATAATGAGTCAGCATAAGTCACATAGTTATACAACTTTGCAAGAACCATTACCAC
>LLCD01001095.1:0-12703 GCA_001414355.1 Hymenoscyphus salicellus
GAAGAAAGGACAGAAGCTCAGGAGCTGAAAGCTCTTAAATACAGGAGGTGTGCCAAGCGCACTCGATTAGCCGAGTTCCAGCCAGGGGCTGGTTTGTCGCATGGTGGTGGCGGTCAGAACCGTCACATGAAGAGACCGTTTGATCCACCGCTAGCACTTCTTTATAGGATTCATGTCTGGTGAGGTAGAAAGATGAAGTGTATGAGTCAATAAAGCAAAAGCTATTATAATCTCTTGAATAAAGGGTTCCAAGAGTTGCATAAGGTAATCTCGTTGTAGGAAGGCGCTGCTCTTTCCATGGCCTTCAAGGAAGACGAGGGAGGCTTTATAGCCATAACCGATAGCCCCCCAGGCGTTAACAGCTGTAGTATGACCTCTGTGGAACTGGTGTTGAATACATATATCACAGACCCGTTCTGAGCACTCTCTATTAAAATTCCGAGTTTCTTTTTGCTTAATTGTATGCCCTCCAACTTGAAATGTAACTTCGTCTGACCATAGAACCTTCAGCCACTCCATATGCCAAAATATATACGCAAGACCCCAAAGAAGCCGGGCCGTTACTTGCACAAGAGTTAAATAAGGTTTTTAGCAGGCTACGCAACGATTGTAGCCTCTTTGGTGCATCCTACGCTGTAGTGTCTGAACCTAACACCCAAGCCCCAATTCCTCCCTCAACTTCCACCAGTTCATAGTCCGGTTCTCCCAGCTTTGCGAACAATGTAAGATAACCTCGTCTACCTCTTTATCCGAAAGAAGGAATGCACGGCCGGTTCGTCTTGTGCGAGCTCGTTCGGGGCCTGTATAACCTAGGATTTTGCGTATTGTCGTCTCCAAGAGGTTTTCCGGAGGAGTTGTGCCGATTCTGTAAGAGGCAAATTGGAACCTTTCCGAACCAGTGCAATTGGCACATAGCCTCTTTGTGCTTCGAAGCTATCTCGTACCCATTTTCATACTGCCAATCGTCTAGAGGAGGGGGTGGTGGGGGGCATAATTATCGAGGGTGTTGGTTGAGGGGCTAAAAATCGGCAAAATCGCAAAAGTCGCCAAAACACCCTGTAGAGCACAGACCTATAATTTCAGGTTCGTAAGTACTACTGAAGACCTAGAGACACAATTCTGCTCAAAAGGAATGTTTCTGATATAGAGGAAGTGGATACTCGTTACTATATACTGGGAAGGCATTACCATCGTCTCAGTAAACCAACCGCCATGGCCTCGCTTACTTCTTGTAAATCGGCGCCAACTCGTGACCCATCACCCCAAGATTCCCTTCCCTCTTTGCACAGCACAGGAGCCGACTATTCATCGTTAGGCCTAGATTTTTTCGTAGGTAGCGCGAGCTATTACTACTAGCACGAGAGTGGAGTAGTCACAATGAATTACAGTGTATGAGAGAACTCATACATAGGTTGAGAATAGAAATGATGTGCCCATGAAAAAACGGCATCCATCCTAGGTAGGCGGTTGAGACGGGTAAAGAAGAAGCTCTCTGAAAGGTAAAGACAGACAGCTTAAACCCCTTATTAGACCCAATTGAATTATTCAATAACATTTAATCAGAAAGATTTAACAAGAAATCTTCTCCAATACTATTAAATAAGAAAGTACTCAATTATAGCGTGGTGCGGAAGTATTCAGGTTCAGGTACCAGACCGCCAACTAAGCGAAGCGGTGCGGGCTGAACTGCTAAAGACACTAGGCTCCGATTCAATAGCTCCCCTGCACTAGACCTAAGTTTTAAACATAAAATTAATACCAGATGGTTTCTGGGGACTCATAATCGTATGAAAACTTGGAGAGGTTTAGTTGCGACTAAGTCTGTAATTTTACCCAGATGCAGAGACCCTAAATACGCTGACAGTACGCCACAGTCCTTTATTGAGCTTTATTTTACAGAAACCATTGAGATAATGGTGTTGATATTTAAGACGCACAAGACACATGACTATGAATCTTCAATTGTGTCATTTTCCTATGTATATCTATTGGGAGATGTTATAATAGACGGTTAGAAACCCTAAATCGGAACAAGAGACTTACTGGAAATTCAGGAAGAACTAGTAGTTACTGATACTGAGTCCTTAATTTACTTTATCAAATTAATCTGCGATAATTGATTTGATTTTCAAGGCTTAGGAGAAATTTCGCTGTGAATTTCCTAATTTGTCACTATCCTAAGTACATCTATTGAGGGTGATTATACTAGACCTTTAAAATACTTACATTGAGACAAGAAACTTACTACATATATCAATTTATAATTGCACATACTAAGTATTTTCAGTTGTTTTCTCCAATAGACTAACTTCCTTAAACTACCTTTATATGAAGATGGTTCAGATATAGTCTATCCGTCAATATTTCTCCGGAACTAATAATGGTAGTATTATCTAAGTTATTCTAACATTTGAATCAACAAATACTTAGTAAGTATTCATAAGAGTCGTTGCGAGCGAATGCATCATATATGAATTATTCTTTTAAAGTCCTACTTTTATTTGACAGTTCAGGTAACTACTAGCGTTGGGATGATATTTGTTCTTATATTTTGTGTTTATCTAGGTTCGGTGATTCATGAAGGGGAATAGTCGGGGCTCTCGCTTAATTCAACCGGAGAGGGGGCTGTGTTTACTACAACCCAAATTTGCAGATGTATCGGGGAGAAAAATGACTAACTGGATAACTTTCTAAGACGAATTATGACAGTTATGAGTTGTCTATCCATAAGTGAATGTAGCAAAATAAACGTTTGGTTGTGGTGGAATGCGAGTAGGCGTCCTCAATCATCATTTCTAGCACTGTTCTTCGAGCTCAACTATACGAGTAATCATCCCATGGCGGTTTGTTGTCAGACATGCTTCCACTAAGATATTGATCAATGTAGAGTGTTTAAGAACGTATTTTCTTGAAACTCGATTGAGTATATACCTAAAAGCACCTCATTGACCATACGGTAATTAAGCATTTATTGAATGCATGAAAAAGAAACGTGTGAAAATCAAATGTTCAAGATCCCAGAAAAAGGCCTCGAGAAGCAAAAGTAGCGGTGGAAAGAAGGTATCTAAGCAATAGGATCACTTCTTTCCTTTCTTCTTAGCAGCTTCCTTTGCTTTGGCCTTCTCACTCTTCTTCTTTTGCTCATCTAGCTTCTTCTTGGCGTTGTACGTAACCATAGAGTTGGCGTAGTCGTTGTGCTCAGAATGAGGTTTCTTGCAAATTCTGCAAGTTTGGTCTCTCTTAATGAAAGGGATTTTGGTCGCACAGTCATCGCAGACAGCGCAGTGCTCACTGCAGTAAGGGTCGCCGTTGACGCAATGGGCTTTGCGGCAAGAACCAGCTCCCTTCTTGCCTCTTCTTGGGCAGTGGTGAAGAGTAGAGAGTGCTCTTCCGGGCATAATGACTGTTTATTTGGGTTATGTGTGTGTTTGGTTCGATTTAGGTAGACGAAGATGACTGTGAAGAGGTTAGGCGATGCATAGGATAGTAGGAATGGTGGGAGACTTACGTTGCGAAGACCAGACTTTGGTTAAGCTTGAGAGGGGATGTGGTTGATCGTGAGACGAGAGAGTTCAAGAGTCTCAATAGCGTAGCGATGTTACAGAAGACTTGAGTTGTGTGTATGGGATGACCAAGAGGTGTGAAGAGTATCAGACCGTCCTAAAAAGTTTGTGTTTTGGAGATGAGAGAAAACGGAGCAAAGGGGACGAAGGCCATGTATTTAAGCACCCCCAGGCGAGACGAAGCCCAGTCATTGTGGTTGACTACCCAAGTATATTCGATGTGAATGTGGTATTATTACAATTCACCATCTTAGGGTGAATTTGTAGATGAAGAGGGTGGTCAAGTGTCATGAGCAGGGGTTGGTGGATTGGGAACTTGGCAACGAAACAATGAAGGGGCAATGAACGATTAGGGAAAACATGAGAAGGCTCCCTATAGTTAAGTTTGGGTGTAGTTTCAAAATACTTTGATTGCTGGAGTATCGTGTTGAGATCGGGTTGATTCAAGCAAGCGACCCACTAGCTTTATTTTGATGGGAAGCGAAGTTTTAGGGTGCCACTTTTACGTGGTGATATTTCTACGGCCCAAAACACCAAGGGGAAAGGCGTTGGCTTGAAGTGAAAAGCTTTTTGAAAACGGCAGTGAAGTATATAAATATATTTTCTACAAATTATACCACAAGATCATTGAATTGGCCGAACTGCAGAGAGCAATACTGTATTGGATTCGAAAATGAGGGTAGTTGTTGCAAGTCGCCTGAATCCTGATTCACTTCATAGAGTGTAGAAATTTCTTCCTCAAAGATGAATACCTAGAGTGAAGTAATTTATGATCAAGCTGTGATAATCTCAAGCAGATGGAAAGGGGTATTCTCTGTAGGGTGGTGAAATGACGGAAATCGCTAATGAAAGTCAACCCAATCGTTGATTCCCTCATTTCTTTTCCACACCAGATGAGGATACGTGCATCAAGACAGCAGTCTTTTCGATAAACTGTTGCTAGAAAGTAATTAGAAGAGGGTAAACATTTCCAGTAACAAGAGATATCATTGGATTGAGCCAGAACTAACTAGTTACAGTACTTTGAATACCTCTATACTTCGACACCACTTAAATACTTAGGATAGTCGACTAAGCAAAAGAAATGGTGCGTTCCCTTCAATCCTCTTTCCCTTCCAATCTCCCAATTCTACCCAATTAGAGTATGAATAGTTGAATTAAAAATGAAAAGCTCAATCATCTTCGAACTTTTGAGCATCTTAGAAGGGCACGTGATATCAAAGCTCATCTCCATCCGACCTCTTCAGAGTTGATGAAAGTTCCTCTTAATGGAACTTAAAAAAAGGGGATTTTACAAGTCTCTAGAAAATATATAATATTTAAGACCTCTTGAACTTATGAATAATTATGAAAACCACGTGTGCCTTGCCATGTATGCCTTGTGAGATGAAATGAAATGGAATGGAATGGAATTAATAACTTTGCTTAGAAACCCTGTGATATTTCAGGGCCAAACTTACGCAAAAATAGCATTCGAGTAAAGCGTTATGTGACGTATAAATGTAGGTTAAAACGCTCTAAGGAGCTTTGTTTTGGAGGTGAAAACTCTGACATATATACAAGGAAAATAAGGTGTCATGTAACCCTATTTTCTCGTGACATTTTAGTATCGAGAGTAAGTAACTATATTGCAGCTCAAGTTTGGATAATATTTTCTAACTTATAATATAATTAGAACTACGGTTTCCCTTCTTGTCCCCCTTTCCACTCCCTTCCTCCAATAACGAAAGACCAGCAATGATATCTTTCGCGAACGTGAAAATCATGTAAGTGGAGAAAGCACAGTAAAGAACACTGAATAGAGGAACTTCTGGTTAGCAAGATACATATATTTCATAAAGCAAGTATATAAAACTTACTTCATGAAGCCCCAAGTATATAAAAGTGGTATCCAGGACGCATGTCCAACATATTTGAACCCCGAGAAACATTCCCACATCCCTTGTCTCTCAATCAGTACGAAAGTCAAAAACCTAGTCAATTATTCACCACGCACAATAAAGACATGATTTGGTAAGCGTAACAGTCCCACCTGCGGATGATCTCGGAGTCAGTATTGCCATTTCTAGAAGTCTTTTTTGGGAGAATAGTAAAAAATAGGTTTGTGTGAGGAGGAAGTGAGATATCTGAGGAGGAAATGGTGTCTCAATCCTACTAAAACAACCTAAAAGAGGGGATAATAAATCGGAGAATGCCTACCAACAAGCCCCAAGACACATGCTAAGCCCCCTGTACGCCCACCAACACGTCTTCTTTCACCTCGGGTCTGAAGAATCCAGAAGTACCACAAGTAGATAGCCACTTCAGTCATATTAATCACTCCTTGAGCCGCTGTCCATCCTTCGTTCTCAAGCCATGCTTGCTTACTGTAGACGAGATCGACAGCAGCATACGAGTCAATGGGGTCCCAAACTGGGGAGTGCCATTTGTGACCGAGGCGAGTGTGAGGCCAGAGGAAAATGTAAAGAGAGTCCCAAATGGTGAATGGAAATGTGAATGCCATCCAAAGAAGAACTGCTGACTGAGGGGTGTGTTTCCAGGTCATGGTCGCGAGTGTATTTAGAGTGAGGAATCGCTTGGTATAGTAGAGAGATTATGGAATGAGGGAAGATCTCAAGTTGGTTGACATAAAAGTAACTGAGGAGAGTGTTGGTTTCTCCCTCATTCGCTGGGAACTTATACCGCTTCCAGGCGCCAAGTCATTCTGCCAGGTACGCCACAGCTGCCACAGCCTAAATACACCTAAACAGGTATTCACCATTTAAACAATCATTGTTTTTCAACGAAAAAAAAGGGAAGTCTTCGCTGTTTTACTCCATGGACTTAGGAGTGTTTTCCAAATATCTGAACCACAATACTGAGGGAATCATCGTGGATGTAGATGCCTAGGTTGTTTAGCGAAAGCAAGCAGTTGACAAAAAAGCCCGAGTAAATATTAGGTTCGTACCTGCCTATCTTACTTACTTATTGTTCTAACCTTATAAAAAATTTAGCTTCATTGTTCGAAACATCTTGGTTAACACTTTGAATTGCCCAAATTATATAGAGAAGTCACCTCAAATTACCCTAGATGGTCAGAACAATGTTTTAGGTTAGGGAGGTACGAATCATCCGCTTTTTTCTGTCCACGGCGATGTAACTTAGTGTGGGAACAATTGCGGTTTGCATGCAAGATTAGACATATTTTTTCACCAAATTATAGCATTGGAAGATGTAGGTGTGTATACACCAAGTAATATTTGACAGTCTGCTAATTAGCGAAGAAGCAACGCCGAAGGCACTCTAGCTAATTCTTCCAGGCGTTTCATAATTCCAAGCGTTTCCGGTTTTCGATAAAATAGTTGGGTCGAAACGTCGTGTCTATGCTGGCTGAATACGAGCGGTTCAAGTTATACCTAACACCCAAATGAACCCTGGTGGCGCGCTCTAATTGAAGTGTCACCCTCAACCAACTCTCTCCGTGCCCTTGATGGCCAACTCCCTCGTATGACCTAAGTAGACCACGACATTTGTCGCACCAGCAGGAGTATGTCTTGAAGAAGGCGTGGACCATTTCATGGAGGAGCGTATGACAGTAACTACTCAGTCGTTCCGTAACTGGCATGACTCTGTTTTCTGTCAATAGAAACGAAAAGAGATCCCTCATCTCGATATACACAGCGAATCCCCAGACGTCACAGGGTAATTTGCTTGTCCAAGAAGTGTGGGGGGATCTGGCTTCCCCTGGAATGAGAGTTGTCATAGATAAGTGAAGTGTGCCTTCGAAGAAAAGCTCATCAAATATCTGAAAATACTCAAGTAGCACTCCAATATATTCAGGAAGTTTATCGCCAGAGGCGAAAGATCTTGTCGTAGCGTGACATTTCTGAATGGCTGCCTGCTTTAGGGAATGGAGGCTTGCGTCTGACAGCTTCCCTAAGTGGCTCTCAAATAAATTCGCAAGATGAATGGGACTGTGTGTATACAGGTAAAGGGCGGTAAAGTGAGTAATCGAATATCTCGCAGGGTGATCCGCTCTCGTCCTTTTGCCTCAAAACTTTGCTCATCAACCCATCGCGCGAAGTCGGTGTCATTTTGGGGACGACCATATCAAAGTCGAGCTCGAATGCCCTCGGGAAGCTGGTGGTGAAAGTTGCTCATGTTGTGTTTGGGAGTACGAATTCTTGTGGTGTGTCGCTGGGCACTGTTGTGCGGAAGAATTGATAATTATATCCAAAATGTGAAATGGGAAATAATTTTGTTCACCCTTGTCATATTACCTCAACTCTTGACAGGGAGACTCAGTTGTCTAAGAACAGAGCCTAAATGGAAACCCTGAAAAAAAGCTCTTCAAATCCGAGGGATTTGTTATCTGACAACTATTTGTTATAGAACATCAAGTGCTCAGAAAAACAGCAACCACTTCAAAACACCAAAGATTCTCAACTTTTCTCAAAATCAAAGACACATCTTGAAACTTGAAATTTCAGATCTAAATTCTTCGTCACGCCCTCCTACCATTGGCCAACCGCTTTATCTTTCGTACTTAGGACAATCTCACAACTTAACCTCGCCCTTAAGCACCTCCTTCAAGAACACTAAGCCCTCCCTCGCAAACGCAACCATATTTCCCTCCCTATCACCCGCCAAGCCCGTGTCAAGTTCCTTCGTGAAAACACCCTTTTCGGTTGCAATCGCTAGGGCGACGTAACCGCTGAAAAGATATGGATCATCAGCCCTTGCTCATTCTCATTTTCTCTTTGTGCATAAATTTCGACTCACAACTCCCCAACCAGGATTGTTCTGAGCTCAAACATTATAAAATTCCCAAGAATCAAAAGAAGGGTTGTAAGAATTGTTCTGGGGGACTTGGCAGAATCACGAAGGCGGCTTTCTAAATCTTCCAAGTTTCCTCGAACAATACTTTCTGATTCTTCCAAGCTTCCTGGAAAATGTTTCCAATTATCCTAGACAAATCGCGCACAATGGAAATAAAAGAAGGTGTTTTCAAAGTAACGTTCGCTTCTCCGATGAGGCGAAGTACCAAGAAATTCAAGGAAACACAGAAAGGGGTAGAAAGTATGAGAAAGAGGAATACTCACGGGGTCCTATTCTTCGTATTTCCACCCGTAGGACCAGCAGTCCCAGATTCACATATACAATAAGTACCACCTAATTTCTGTCTCACATTCTTCGCTAAGAAACTGACGACTTCCGGTGTTGGGCCACGATAATTGGTTGTAAGTTCTTCTGTCCAGCCGGCTTTTCGAAAAGTCAGTAAGTTTTCATTGCTCCGCACTTACATTACGATTCAAGAGCAAAGAATAAAATTGGAAAGAAGAAAATAGGGGTCATAGAACGGGACAAAAGAGGGAGGGAAGCGAGGAGCATACCGAAAGCAACCCTCGATTCCAAAGTATACAGCTATTACCCGTCATATCAGCTCAGACCCAAACCAAAAAGCCAGATAGGGTGACATACCGTAGCACCGCCCTTGTAGAATCTACTAGCACCAGGAGTACTCAAAATACTTGCCGAAATAATTCCCCCCGCTGCCTGCATCAAATTTCCAATCAGCCTTATTCGATCTCAGAACACCTCATCGCATCTCATATTCTCGTTTGCATCGACATCTTTCCGCCAAACACATCCCCAAACCAAAGCCAGGTCCCTGAACCACAAGCAAGGAAGGAAGCCTAAACCCCAAACAGGAAATCTCAAAACACGCAAGCACACACCAACACCACTTCCTGCCTACCTCCCCCTCAAAACAAAGAGCCAATAACCCAAACAGGAAAATCAAAAACAAATCCAACCACCCAAAACAAAAGACAAACTCACAGTTTCAGCTACACAAACACTTTCCCCCTTCTCCCTCAGCAATCCCATCACCTCCACCACAACCCCCTTAATACTCTCTGGAGGAAACTCGCCCATATCTCTGGACTTCTTGTGCTTACTTGAATTGTCTTCAAGTAAAGCTATCAATTGAGGTAGTTGGATGAGTGAAAAGTGTATGTACCTGAACGGTTATGTAGAGATGACCTCATGCCGGGAGGGAGGTGATTTGACAAATCAGAGTGGGGTAAGGTGTTACACCACCGTTCCGGCGGGGTAGGTACGACGGACGGGTAGGTACGAATACGAGAACCCCTCAACACCATCAATTCCGTCGTAGCAGAGGGAGGAAAACTTTCTTCTCTAGGTATTCAAAGAAAATAATACCCCATGAAGGTATGCATCGTGCCCTCGGCTCGGAAACATGCTACTGACGGGACTTTGCATTTAGTGGGACCATCTGCCCAAAAAGTTTAGCAAATGCCAGGTAGGTATCTCAAACTCCCATGTCTACTCGAACCCCAAGTAACTAGCAAGTTCAGCAACTTGTACAGGAGGTTTAAGAGAGATGCGCCCACTTTCATACAAATTGTGCGAAAAGAATTGAGAAAACCACATCCATTCTCCTAGAAAGTTTGGAAGAATCGGGTACAACTGTGTGTACGGTGAGTGAGGCTCAAAATTCTTACACTGGTTGAATTTCCCATGGCATGCTGTTTCCTGTCCACGCACGTAATGGAACGAGTGTGAAAGAAATCAGCAGGAAGGCTAGCTTGTTGTTTCATAGCAAATATTAATAAAGAGTTTGGAAAAGCTGCATAGCTTCCTGCACATGAGCATTCGCCGTGCATCTCTTGGCTAGTAACCAATGTTTGTTTTCTTTCATAGGACCAACGATCATTGACTACGGAA
This sequence comes from Hymenoscyphus salicellus, assembly GCA_001414355.1. Lineage (NCBI taxonomy): Eukaryota > Fungi > Ascomycota > Leotiomycetes > Helotiales > Helotiaceae > Hymenoscyphus > Hymenoscyphus salicellus. Next base: position 10,293 of record LLCD01001095.1, read on the forward strand.
CAAAACTAAATTATATATAAACCATGAATGTCCCCAAGGGCTAGCCACAAGCCATTTTTCATGCCCCACAAATCAAGGGGATCCAGGCGACTGTCCGCAGAAGCTGCCACACAAAAACGAAAACCAACCACGGTAAACACCTCGAGCAGCATGCCCAAGAGTCATCGTTTTGACAAGGAAAAGTTCGACGACACCACTCCTCTCCAGCAGGTCAATCTTCAAAGGTATCAGCTCCGCTCGCCAGGTAAGTCCCAGACAGTCATAGCACATCTTCATATTCTCGCGAGCATTCGAATACTCTCCTGTACTTTCGAGTTTCGAGGCATGCCCACAAACTTTGCAATCTTTCTCAAAGAAGTTGAAACTGACTTTGATATTTTGGGAATAGGCGGGTGGGGGCTTGAAGAATTGCCCCCTTTCCCAGTCCTTGTCCAAACTCCCCGCGCTCTCGTTGGTACCCAGCGACCATTCAAGAACCAGGCATTGGGCCGAACTATACAACGAATCCAACCAATGTACGACCCAGAAGAAACTCGCCAATGGCGAAGAGAGATTCCTTCCTTGAAACATGCCATGGGTGTATTGCATCGGGAGCTAGACAATGCTATGGCATTCTACAAAAGTTTCAAGGACGGCTTCGACACGGAAACCCGCGAGCTCAAATCCTACATGCCGAAGGACAAGCTGGACGATATCTGGACAGAGAGGGTCAATGAGAAATGTCAGGTAGACCAACCTGACCCCAACACATTTGACGATACCGGCGCATCTCAGGATAACGAACCTCCAGCTCGTCAACCAAAATGCTGGAAGGGATTTGTGGACACGCAAAGAAATGTCATTCGCTCAGCCGACGAGGTCCTTGACTCCTTGGACCTCTCGAGGAAGAGAGCGGGCGATCACAGCAGCCATATACATACTATTCCAGCAAAGCACTTTCGAGAAAAAGTTTCCTTTGCGATTGATCAGGCAAAGGAGCTTATGGATCTGGCCATGTTATCACCCGACGCATGCGCGGCACTATCTCGAGAATTGGAATCTCTGATAGAGTTGGTCAATCCCCGAAGTGAGACTCTGAAAGAGTTGTACAAATCCAAAGGTTTGGATGACGAAAGCTGAGGGAGGGGTTCGCGAGTGGTTGGGTGGAGATACAGGTATGTGTGGGTTGGTTCGACCTCGCCTTTGTTGGATGAAACGGACGTGGGACGAGTTCGATCGAGGTCAGGTATGCGAGGGAATAATTGATCCGACTGTGCAATGTTCTCTGGAGTGCGAGTTGGGGTGAAAAGGTCATCATCGGTGGAAAAATTGATCCTAGTGTCGTTGAGTCATAACCCACAATTAGTAGTATCCTTTCTCCCAATGCGAACGAAATTGAATTCCTTACCTGCGAAAGAAGATGGGTGAAGCGTCGTCCTCAACAGAGTAATCGGAATCGAATTGTACCTGTCCCAAGGCCACGAGTGACCAAGGAACCAGCACGCCGCGTATTGCACTTAAGTGTCGTGCCGTAGCACACACAATCTTCGCAATGGCCCTCCCATAGGAACACGCACACCGACTTGTCCCCGCAAGCAGGTATGTAGAAGGTGACGCGCCCTGCTTTTCTGATGCCAATTGCAGACGTAAGATTACGCCGAACCCTCGCGGGCAGACCTGTCACTCTGCCTTTTTGAGGGGTCGAGGAGGAAGGTGAATTGAAGAGTACTCCGAATTTCTCATATGCATAGGAGGCCATCGTGGTGCGAGCACCGTGATGTGATTAGTCGCGACCCCGAGGGATCGAGCGACATATCTGTTTGTAGCATAGAAACGCAGCGTTGAAGAGGACGACGCTTGGGGGAAGGAAGGGAAGAAAAAGTTCAGATGGAGAAGCTCAAATACCCAAAAGTGCGCTTTGAGCTCTAGCTGCCCATAGCTCACTGCACGTGATGAGGGGTCCTTCGGGATAAAGTACTCCGTCGCCGACATGCCAAGCCACAGGACTCAATGCACAGCCACACAGTGACGAGTTGAAGGCTCGGCAGTGTTATTATACCAAGCCAAATCTTTGAGCAACATCCGATCCTCCTCCCTTCCAACACTGCCATTAACATAATACAACACTTGTCATCTGCATTTACGCATTTAAGCTTCAACTACAGAACTGTCTAGTCTGGTCAACACTATCACCGACCGCGATCAGAATGTGTTTCATCTTCACTTGCGGAGAGACTGGTAAGGTTCCGGCTTTCCTTGCGCTGGCCACTTTCCCCCCAACACCGAATAACCAACTGACGTCGAACCACCACAGAATTCTGTACACGCCAGATATGCTTTAACGCTGGATGTTATCGAAGATCAGTACTTCTGATGTAGATAGCTTAAGTAATGTCGTACCTTTGCGGGAGAGCCCTGTTGAAACACCAACT
>LLCD01001096.1:0-12700 GCA_001414355.1 Hymenoscyphus salicellus
GGTCTAAGTGGCTCACCAAAAGCGCCACGTGGCTTGGACGAATCACAAGAGCAGATCAGCTTGAGGAGTGAACCTTGAAGGCTCAGGAAGTAAATATCTCGTTGTTCTAACTTTCCAAAGAATTATTAACCGAGAATTTTGAAGCAGTAGAAGTCAGTTGTTCCAAGCTTTTACGACAATTGCTTAAAGTTAGAACAACCAAAGTACCAAACCCATGAACGGCCGATACTGGCTATTGACTGCCGCTTTTATTTTCCTTGCATGGCTGGTTCTGCGGCACAACAGGTGTGGCTTGTTTCAAGCCTCTGTAAAGTTACAGAAGCTGAAGCAAAAACCATCCATCTCAACAAGAACACCACCATCACCACACATGTAACGTACGTGAGTTTGATGGCTGATTAATTCAACTCTTCTCGATTCAATCGGGAAATTCCAGTTTGTCATCTAGGCTTGAAAGGGCGTTGGCTGCATTGGCGGAAGGCTGAATCCTTCAGATCGTGCCATCACCACCACCCCAATTCCCAACTGTTAACACCACAGATCTCGGACGCGCGTCTTTTTCATATCTAGAGGGCTATCTCTTCTCGGCCGTATTTGAAGGAATTTTCTTCACAACTGAAAGAAGCAGATTCTAGGCCGAAGTGACGAAGCAGTTGGAAATTAGGAGAAAGGGGGTCTCAATTTTGAGACCCCGCCATCCACAAGGCTGCCTCCAAGAGAAACCAGATGATTCATCTTTACCCGGCGAGTAACCTAAGGTTTTTACGTGAACCGATTTAGAGTCACGGAATCTGGGTCACCATCGGGACAGAATTCAAGGCTGGAGCAAAATTACGCGTCCTTTTTGGTCCCCAAGCGGTTGAAAAGGCGGTCTTGAAAACGGCGTCCTATCGACTTGGGAACTCAAGCGATGAGGGCTCGGCTGGAGAGTACTCCAATGCGAAGAACCCTACATGCTTCTGAAAGCAGTAGTGAAATCGACGGTTCGGCTGCTGAGTATCTGCAAAGCACATGTGCTTAGAAGTCCACCTCGTGTTGAACAGCGGTCTCTCAAACGGCCCCTTCAAAGAATCCTCGGCTGCAGAATACTGCAATGCGAAGAACCCTCCCACGTGGTACAAACTCCCCAATCCAGACAAAGTTGCGCAACAGCGGTCAACAACTGCAAGGCTCAACCATCGATGACTTGCAGTCGTGCTGCAGATTAGCATGCCGACTTATTAATTTGGAACTCTATATAACCGGTTAACTAATGTACAACTCTCTTACATAAACGGGAATATTTTGATGATCGAGCTGGATTCGACCTCGGAAATGACAAGTGTTTGACTAATTTTGTCACTCCTTTGAAGGATTGGGTAGATCGTGTTCTGAAGAATTTTATTCAAGAAGTGAAGACTGTTTCAAATAGACGTCTAAGAATTTAAAAGTGGATCCTTGCTATGTACTCAAATATCTTATACAATTCCGAGGAGTCGTACAACCGAATATAATCAGTTTCACTGCACGAAATATATGAAATCATCTGATGTATTTCTATAGCCTTATAATTTACCTAGTAAAGTAAGAGAAAGATAATGAATAAAAAGGTTACTAAATTAGCTTTCATCTTGCAATTTTTCTCCTTATTTTATCTTCAACTCTTGTTTCCCGATTTTCCTGTCTGGCGAAAAATTATAACCAATCATATAAATAGTACTAGTATACTTTATTCGACAATAATAAACTAATTCTGTTCCTATTTAAGAAGCAAATCATGATATAATTAGTGAATAGAGCATACCAGTACACAAATAAGTCAAGTCATGAGTATCTTATGAACGAGAAATTGTATATTTTATCTAATTCCAAACCCAAGTAAGCACACATCTATTACAAAGCACCACTCAACTCAGCCTCAACCTCATCTACCACTATCTTTCTGACACCTTCCCATCCAGCACCCTTGGCAACATTCTTCACTTTCCTCTCCTTACTCTCTAATCCGTGGAACTCGGTAGGAAGCACCGAGTCGAATGTGAAACTAGACTCGCTTTTCAAAGCCAAATCAACCGCGTTGGCAAATTTAGCCGGGTGAGCTGTTGAGAGGGAGATGTGATGAGTATCGGCGGGGGAAGTTCTCTTGATTGAGCGTAGCGAGGCAGCGACACCAATTGCTGAGTGAGGGTCCAAAACATACTTCTTGGAACCCACAGGCGGAGAAGAGTAGAATTCCTTGATAGTCTCAACAGTTTGCTCATCGCTGACTCTCTCGCTCTCAAAATCTCTCTTTGCCGACTTCAAGATATCAGCATTTACTCCGAATCCACCCTTGGTCTTGAGCGCCTTCAACCAGGCTTCGACTTCTTGACCAGCCTGCTGCTTGGTCCATTCCTCGTTCATACCTGCGCCCTCAGCATACTCGTATGCCAAGAACCACAGCAATCGCTCGAAATTGCTGGAAACAAGAATATCCATTGCAGGGCTCAAAGTTTCCCGTACACCATCTTCATGCGCCTTCGCTCCATCTGCTGCAATTCCGCCCTCGGCCTCAACACCGTGGGTTGCCTTCTTCTCATAATGTCCTGTCTTCCAGAAACGGTCCAAGATATCATTCTCGTTTGTCGCAACTACAAGCTTTTCAACTGGAAGACCCATGCGCTTGGCAAAGTATCCTGCCAAAATATCACCAAAGTTTCCAGTAGGTACCACGAATCTGACTTTGTGATCTGCCTTGTATGTGGGGGATTTCTTCAAAGAGAAGTAGGAGTGGAAGTAGTATGTGATTTGTGCGAGGATTCGTGCCCAATTGATGGAGTTGACAGCTCCAAGGTTGAGCTTCTCGTTGATTTCTGGGTCTGCGAATAGAGCCTTGACGGTGTCCTAGAAATGCGTTAGTGGGGAACTGTTTTTCGCAATTTCATGACTCACCTGGCAATCATCAAAGAATCCCTCTACAGCCAAACAGTGAACGTTCGCATCCAAGACTGTAGTCATTTGCGCCTCCTGAATAGGACTAACTCTTCCCTTTGGAAACAAGATGAATACTGAGACATCTTTTTTCCCTCGCAGACCATAAATTGCAGCAGATCCAGTATCACCACTCGTTGCACCTACAACGGACAAATGGTGTCTATCCTTGCCAGTCTTTCCCTCATTCCGTCGCACCAAGAAGTATTCGAAGAGGTTTCCGAGTGTTTGTAATGCGACATCCTTAAAAGCAAATGTTGGGCCATGGAACAGTTCGAGGAGGTATAGATTGTCCTTCTCGTTCAAGGTGACAAGTGGGGTAGTTTCTGGAGCGCGGAAAGTGGCATAACTTCGATCGAGGATGTCTTTCAAGTCTGCAGGTGGGATTTCGGAGGTTGAGATGTAGAGGGAGAGGATTTCGAATGCGAGTTCAGGAAAGGAGAGGTTCTGCCATTTCGTTTCCCAATCGCTGGGGAGGGATGGTATGGTTTCTGGAATGAAAAGACCACCGTCTGGTGCGAGACCTTTCAAGACCACCTCCTCGAATGATAGCTGCGGAACGTTAGCAATTTATTATCGAGATATAGGAGAGAATTGGGTGGTCGTACTCCATAGGAGCCCCCTCTAGTGGACAGGTACCTTTGCGATGGGGTGTGAGTGGTATCTTGGGGTGTTTCTGTGGAGGCAGCCTTTGCAGTATTCAATCCAACTGGAGTCGCCATTTTGTGAAGATAATGAGGGGAACTGCAGAATAAATCGCGGAATAGATAAGGTATCCAGATGTTAGTTCAGGTGGTTTCGACAATTTGAAAGTTTATGACCGAGATCGGAAGTGGGTTCTTTTTGACCCCGCCAAATGCTAGAGGGGCGCTTCGGGCGCAGAAATTATAGTGCCCCTCACTTCACGGGCAAAACCTGGGCGATAACCATCGTCGAAGCCTCACACGAGGTTATTATTGCTGTTTGATTGGTTGTAGAAGGTCTTTTGTACCTACCTACCCATTATGCATTTGTAACTGTAAATAAATGAATCCATTAGGTGGATATGTGCTCTTAACTAATCCTAGGTAAATACCGGTAAGCCTTCGAATTTTTCATACTCGTACAGTATCACTACCCCTCAAAGGCCTGACCGCCATCTTTCGGTGCGGCTGCATACTCATGGAGATAGACGACATTGATAGCCATAAATTGGAGAGACAACAGCACCCAACACTGTAATATGCACATAACTATATTATATCTAGCTGACGTCCCAAAAACGTTATTCCGTTTCATATTGTACATCTTCATTTCAATTCGTAACAAACGCCAGTTTCCCATATATGCAAACAACAATCGTTGAAAACCATGAAACCCAGAACGCCATATTTGGGTATCTTTTTCCATAGCAAGGTAACCAATCACAAGAAATATTCACCAGCTCCGCGACGACCGGCTGGAACTGCTCGTTGATCTTCAGGAACGGCACTGAAAATGCTGAATTTGGGGTTGAGATCCTCCCCAACGTTCATGATGGAAGCCACGTTACCGCATCTGTAGCAGTAATTTGGTGCAGACCAGACAGTGACTACTGATTTTTGTGAAAAATGGTACTGAACAAAGTTAGCAGATGTCCCTGGGTAAGACCAGTGGAGATTTGTACCTTGTATCCTTCGTTGACAAGTTGATGAGCACGAGCGATGAGTTTCAACCCATTAACATGATTGAACTCCGTAGCGACCTTATCTCCGAAGAGCCATCCAGCACCACGAGGAGAAACGGCCCAAGTATCGACATCCTCCGGATCACTCCAAACTAGATCACAAAAAGCTCCTTCATGTGGGATCTCTTGTGCACGAGCAACAACACGGATTTGATCAACTGTGCGGATCTCAGGGCTCAAGCCACCGTGGACACAAAGGACTTCTCCGTCGACAATAGCTGCCAAAACGAGGAAATCGAATACTTGACAGCAGGACTTCCAAACAGAAGCATTGCCATACTTTTGCTGACATTCTTCGTAAAAACCATAAACTTGGGTGATTTGACGGGACTCGTGGTTCCCGCGAACAAGAGTGATTTTATCTGGGTACCTTTGATAATGTTAGCGGGGTATAAATACAGGCATTTCCAAGACTTACATAGCCTTCAAGCACATGAGTAAGGTAAAGGTTTCCAAACTGAAATAACCACGGTCGACGAAGTCACCAAGGAAGATAAAGTTTTGGTTGCCGTTGCCAGAAACCTCATTGACTCCGCCAATTGCTGAATCCCCCCCAGCGCTTCCGCCGCGACTAGATTGTCCTGCGGTTCTCGGCCGACCTCGAGACTCCTCCTCGTCGTCATCTTCTCCACTAGCACTCTCGATACCACTGTCATTGCTGCGAATCTTTTTCTTCAGCTTGGGGTCTGTGATTTCGGTAGGAGGTTCAATATCATCCGAGGATAGTGTGGTCTTCGTGAGGGGGGCCTGGACGTTTTCTTCGCCAGGCATACCACCTGCAATGCGGAATAACTCGAGGATATCGTAGAACTGGCCATGTATGTCTCCACAAATCGTTACGGGCGTTGTGACGGGCTGGATATTGGACTCTTCAAGGGCATGTCAGCGCCAGCTGTGCCAGGGCATGTACAGATCGCAGCATAGGACGACTTACCCTCCATCAAACACTCTTTGACGATCTCACAAAGCTGCTTCATCACACTCTCTGGGAGATATCGGCATAATTTGGCCTGCTCCAGCCATTCTGGCAGCGCCGCATTTTTGGATAGCTTCGCTGGGCCGGGTTTTGGGACGGGAGGGGCCATTTTTTCGAGGATTTGGGGATATGCGCAAGGTAATAGGCAAGGACTGCTGCTCTGATAGTCTCAAAGGTCGAGGGCGTAGGGCTGAATCGTTGCTTGTAGGAAGTTGGAGGTTGGAGGTACTGTAAATCATAGAGTACCAAGGTTCACAAAGCAAGGACCCACAAATCACGGGAAGCGTACCATTCACTGATTTGCCTTATCGTCTAGCCGATTAGACGCGGGACATCACCGTGTATGCTGGACGCTGTGATTCATTCCAACCTATTTACAACACAAAGGAAGGATGCCAAACCTGTTTGTTTGCTACTCCCCTCGCACAACTTGCGATCGAAGTTAGAATTATCTGGAAAGAAATTTAAGAAGCTGCGCCATTTCAAACAAGTCCGCCTGCATCTGTACAACAATGGCAGCGTCAGCTTCTGCCAATAGCGGCCGGTCGCAGGCAAATGGAGTACTTTCTATACCAGCATCCCAGACTGCAGCGTCCAAGTCAACGGGTCCGAAACCTCCAGCTCCCAAGTTGAAGGTCGTCATTAGGAGACTCCCTCCTGGTCTCACAGAAGCAGAGATTATCTCCATCTTGGGCGAGGAATGGAAGTTATCGCACGGAAAAGTCGATTATTTCCTTTACAAGAATGGAAAGGATTCAAAAGAGTGAGTTTTCTACCAATCTTTTATAGTGTCAAGCCTATGTTAATTAATGCCATTCCCAAGTCCATCGAAACCTTCTCGCCCTTCGCGCGCATATCTACACTTAACGAACGAAAGTCACCTTTTGACCCTCTCCGAAGCTGTCCGTAATTCCGTTTTCGAGGATGCCCAAAACACATTCACAAACTCTTGTCTCATCGCCCCTCCGAGCGTGGAGTTTTCTCCGTATGGTCGAATTCCAGGAGGTCGACGTAGGGTAGATGCTCGGGCTGGAACGATCGACCAAGATCCAGAATTCATGGCCTTTCTCGAAGGGCTAGCAAATCCCACCTCTTCCAAGGATGGCAATTCAGATACGATTGGCGATGGAGCATCAGGAAAAGCGGATAAAGTCACAACTACTCCATTGGTTCAGTATTTGAAGGATAAGAAGGCCAACAAACACAAAGAAGCAGCAGTAAAGGCCGCGAAGAAACAGGAGGCTGCAATTGCCAAAGGAAAATCCGCAAAAGATACTCCTTCAAGTGAAGATACGAAGAGAAAAGGAAAGGATGTCAAGGTTGAGAAGTCGGTTGAGAGAGCTGCGAAAGAAGCTGTCAAAATCTTGAACAGAGAAGCTTCACTCAAATTGGCCGCCGAGAGGGAGGCGTCAGCAACCCAGAAGAATGGAGCATCAGCCTCAGATTCGACCGCGCATCCCAAACTTGATCTTGGAAGAGTTCCTGGCCGACAACGAGGCGCTGTCATTGCGGCTCACATCAGAATGCTTCAGCGAGATCTTGGTCTAAGCCCAGCTCAAGCTCATCGTCAAGTCCGTCGCGATACTGATGATGCACGAAAAGCAGAAAGAGCCGCCGCCGTTGACAAACCCACCACCGAGACTAAGGAAACGCCTACTCCGGTTGTTCAATCCCCTACTGTCCCAACTGCCCCAAAAGCTGCTATTGCTGCACAGCCTAATAGTCGAAGATCACGAGCAAAAGCCACATCGTCATCAAATGAGATTGATTCAAGTAAAGGCTCAAGCTCCACAGCTTCTTCGGCCCCTCCAACTCACCCTACCCCTGTGGTCCTTTTGAAGAAGCCTGCCCCTACACCACCTACCCCAACTCCTGCTGCCCAGCCAGCGAAGACTGCGCCCGCACCCAATCCCAGAAAGCCGCAAAACACCGCAGCTCCCTCCGAGGGTGCCACTCAGGCTTTTATCAAACATGCCAATCCCTCGCAAGGTGTCACAGAAGCTCTTTTGAAGGACGCAATGGAAAGGTTTGGAGCTGTATCCATGGTTGAGATTGACAAGCGTAAGGGATTTGCGTATGTTGACTTTATTGACTCTGCTGGTTTGAAAAAGGCCATGGCAGCAAACCCCATTTCCGTTGCTCAAGGCACCGTTCAGGTTATGCAGCGAAAGGGAACCGCTTTGCCTCCGGAGAAGAAACCTGTCCATCAACCCCACCAAGCTCCTCACGCACCTTCTCGCGGAGGCCGGGGAGGTAGAGGAGGAACCATCGGAAGACGAGGTGGAAGGGGTGGTCCTCGTGGAGGAGGCAACGCAGCACCGGCATCAGCACCAACTGGACCAGCGGGCAAGTGATTGGCCATTTTTCTATGTGACCACTGTCACTTTTCTGAAATTTCATTCATGCCAATTTGGTATGGCTTCATTGTTTACGATGAGAGCTACCACATTTCGCAACAAATAGGAACTTTACAGCCAAAGCTGTTACCCTTGGTGCGTCCTGCCGTTGACGAAGTGAGGGCTGGGATATGTTATTTCACGCTCTGTGGTTGTTGATAGGATGAGGGCGTGGAAGATGGAGATACCGCTTTCTTGAGTTCGGGAGGTTCCATGGCATTATAACGTTAGCATGCTTCGTTATTGCAGTGTGGGGTAGAAGTAGGCCTATTGAGGAGAGTTATTCATTTCCGGAAGGGCGAGTAGAATGGGTATGAGGCAATTCGTCAGGGTGAGAAGGATGGGTTTGTTTGTGAGGTTATTGATGGTTTTGTAGACAAGAAGAATTTATTTTTGGTCTTGTGTGCGATACTGTATGGGATATGATGATTTTCTCTTTTGAAATGGTAGGCGAGGGACGTTTCATACTTCATCTTATGTTCTTAACCCTTCATCCTATCATTTCACGCTTCGTCTTATCATTCGTTGGTCCTCCGCCCTCCTGTCTAGTATGCTTTATTCACTAATATTAACTGATCACGTTGCTATTTGTATTTTATGAAGACTGTCAAGTAAGTTAAGGTACTAAATCGTACTTTTCAAGAATATGTAGATAAATTAAGTTAACTAAGTAAAGTTTCGAATGGTCTACTAATATAGCGCATTCGGTACTCATCTGAGTAATATTTATTCGACATTAGTATCCTCGATAGGTAGAACACTTAAATTATTTTAACAAACGATTATGGTAGTTGACTATAGTGAATTCAGCTGGGATTGGTGATTTGGCGTGTCTATTCCAGTAAAAATACTTGATTGTTTTTGATTTACAAGAAGAGTTAATAGACAGAGAGGGGAGAATACTATTCCGATCAACTGAAGTTATCGTCCTTTAGTAAGTTGTGCTAGGTCTACTTCCTTATTTGATCCACTTTCTTATTACACCACTTATAGCTTGTCTGCCTAAAAAGCTTCCTGTCTGCCTAAACCTTCATATCTGCCTAATCCTTCTCCACTCTCTATATAAACACCTTAGATAACTACCTATTATAATTCAATCAATTCTCTATGACCTTCAGTACCTAATACCTTCTCAACCTAATGTAAGTTTGTTTATTTTAGCTTAAGAAGGATTATTTCATCTTCTCGTGAGAAAAAGAGACTGTATTTCTATTTCAACATTAGAACCCGCAGTATCAAGGTGCTAAACAATCTCAACTTCAGTTGGAGCAACGCCTTGAAACCAGTTTTCTACTTTTCCGGGATCCAGAGCTCCCTTTCCCACCCGCTCAAATTTTCCGGAAGGCAAATTTCGAAGAACTATGAACTGTAACCACCCGGTGTAGAATCCGTCTGTTCCAATCCCGAGTAGTAGACATGCAACTTCTTCTGGTATTTCTTCGTTGTTGACATCGAAATTAAGTATCATGCCGCCTCCGGAAGTTCCAATCTTTGTGAAAATACACGCTCCTCGTATAGAAATAGAATAAATAGAAGAACCAGGGGCTGTGAAATCTGGAGAAGAAAATTTCTCGACCTGGACACGAGGGTCAACCTCCAGCTCAAATATCCCAGAGTAGCTAACGCCAGAAACCCCGCTCAAGGGCTTTTCCAGATTCTCAATGGAAGCCCATGACCAAGAGGGAAGTTTGGAACCCGTGCTATCCACCTTGCGACGCGTTTTATTACGGGTAAGGCTCCAAAGAAGTCCTCGGGGGAGATCATCATACCATAACCCAGCCAAATATTGACAGCCCAATTCCTGTTCAAATCGTGAAGTGAGTCCGGCAATAGCTTCAAGTCGAGTTGCTTCATTAGAAAGGTCGAGCCTGGAATAGCGCTGAACAATGTTTAGCCATGTATTGAAGACTTCGAGTCTGCTTCTTTCGCCATGAAGTACTTGATGAATCTGACGCCTACATGAATTGCTCTTGAATGGATCACCGTCCACATCCGCGGACCCTCTGAGATAGCCGCATTCACATACTAGAGAAGATCCGCATTCCCAGACAATCTCCTCGGCGTGAAAATGGATTATTCGGTTCGACAACAAGCGATCTTGGTAACACCATGCGCGAGAGAGGAGAGGAGAAGTCCTTTCATTTCGGATGGCATCATTCGTAAATTCCGCATGAGCATCGATAGAAGCGTTGCGAGGATAAATTTTGGAAGGAATCCCGTTGTGAGTTTCCGAAAGTACTAAGGCCTCACTTCGTGGCATTCTGCCCCCGAAGGTAATCCACCTTGGAAAGAGACATCCAACAGAACCGTTTGCTGAGCCCGTTGCCGAGATAGTCAAGTATGAATTGGCGTAGATGTTCGCCATGTTTGCTGACTCGGATTTCCAGTCCGATATATCATCTTGAAGGATACAAAGAGCATCGATCCACAAGTATCGAATGCCTAAACCTCTGGTAATTATAATTGCGTCTTGGAAAGTTTTGCAAAGGTCTTCCCATGGTATGTTGCTGAAATGCTGTTCAATATTTTGGGTTGAAGTCTGAAGAGTGACCCCATTCTTCCCCCAGTAATGACTTAATGCAGTGTATTCTAACAAGTCCGTTTGCTTTATTTGGGCCCCAGAAACGAGCTTGATAGATGATGAAGATTCGGTCCCAACATCCAAGAAACGTCTAGGTAGCTCCTGGGGACTTCTTGGCCGACATGATAATTGATGGGAACGGGCACAATCTTCAATCAATGGCCGTACAAAAGACATGCATTGTTCTACATCCAGCTGCATTGGTATGTTTAAGGATTGGCCAATGGCAGCCAAGAGTGAAGGAAACCCTAATGATGTCAACCCTGATAACATATATACGAGTTGTGAAATACCTTTCGGGGAAAAGAATTCAATCTCTATAAGAGAACTAAGCTTGCGGTCCACAATAACCGAAGGGTTGCGGTCTTGCCAAACATTGATATGAAGTCTCCCCAGGATGATTTCTACAAAATCGTTCTTATCATACTTCTCTTTGCAGAAATGAGCGGCGCCATTGAAGAGTACCAGACAAATCTTGCAGCCACGTCGGCCTGACATTCTAAGTTCGTGAAAGTGAACAGTCTGGGCTCTAGGCGTGTGAACGGATATGAAAAACTCATGTTCGTAGAGAGTCCAGTCTAGATCAAGACATGTTTCGCAGCGTGTTGCATTGTTTTCTGGCGTACTTTCTCTCTTCTCATCCAAAGGGACGGAAAGGCTATCAAAAAGCCCAGAATGCTGAGGTATGCTTTTTTGATGGCATCAGGATTCTGCTTGAGGAACTCTATCGAAGATTCAGAGTCCCATGAAAGAGAGATCGATTTGTGTTCGTCATCCGGGTTCGGAGAGTCGGGGGTCTTGGCCATGACACTATCTTCTAACTGTTCCATTGTAGATAGGCACATCGGTGACACACCGCGAGTTAATGTGCAAGTTACGAAGGTTGGTGCTATGAAAGCACCACATGTGTCAGCAGAATGGGTGTGACTCGCTTCACCCCTGCAAGCACTGTGACAGTTATGGTCACGAGGGTTGGATGTCACATGTTCGCTTAGCGAGGCGCGCTAGTACTAGCGTATGCGACCTGTATTTAGTTCCCAGCTCTCTCGAGCTCTCCTTCTCTCCTCATCTATTGTCCTAAGAATAGAGTGTTGTTTGTTCCCGACTGCCCAGAAGCACTTCTGTCACAAGTACTAGCTCCATTTGCAAACTCTACTTCGCTATCTCCACTTCATTGTATTTATTTCTTTAACACGAATAATAAGGAGGTTTGAAGAATGATAAAATAATACTAAACTAAATGAACCTCGGAAGTATAAAGAAAACCCCCTTTCTCCTATAGAATTGGAAGTTCAAGCTCTTAAAATACGGATCCGAAAATTACAAGTTCGTTTAGGTGATTATTCCATTTATAGACTTAAGTAAGTATATATATATATGAAACTATTTAGATTAAGAACGATAATATAGGTACTAAAATAAACATCGGACACCCAAATTATTTCATGGAGTTTATGTGTTTTAGGAAGTATTTACAAAAAAAGATGATCGTTAAAAACAGTTGAAGAATTAAGATGACAAAACAACGATTAGACGACTGTACTTGATTTAACGATACAGAGTTGAGTGAAAGTAGATATAAGCAAAAGAATTTCTTCAAAAGACAAGAAAAATAAAGAAAACAGAACAATCATTCGACACTACAAGAAAAGAATACACTTTTCAACCTATGTTCTTCTTCTCCGTGTGCGTATTCACTACTAGTAGCGAGACAACAGACGAGGTTATTCCTTCAGTGTTTTCAGGTGAATAAAGTAGAGCTTTTGGTAATTTCTAGACGGTTTCATTTGAGATGTAGATGAATTTCCACCCTAATGACTTCAATTTTCCCCTTGATTTTCATTCTAGTCTGTGAGGAGTGAGGAGGAATTTCGGGATTATGTTTCGAAGAAATCAGCTAGTGTGTAAGGTTGTCGTGGTTCTATGGAGTAATAGGGTGCTAATTAAATGCTTGTAGGAATAATTTAGTTAATTCTAAAAAAGAAAATCCAAGCAAATAGAAAATCGAATCCAATTTCAATTCTAATGTAATCAATTCTCATAATACAATACGAAACTCCTTTCATCAATGCCCCCCCCTTTAACCATACACC
>LLCD01001097.1:0-12697 GCA_001414355.1 Hymenoscyphus salicellus
GAAATCCAAACTATGCTTTTTCAAGTGATGGTGGTAATCTGCCAATTTGTGTGCGTTGATTGCGTGATAATTATGCAGGATGAGACTTTGAAATGATCTAGAAGGGCGTCGAGATGGACGCGGACTGGACTTGATGGTTGGTTTGGGTAGTTGAACTGGAAATCATGCGTGGACAAATTTACTCGTTGGCGGGACTAAAATTGCATCATACTTTTGCGCCATTCTGGGGGCACATTGTCTTGAATATATCAATCAATTGGAACTCTTTTTGAAGTTCTGCAGCCAACAAATCTGATCTACAGCCTTGCCAGCAAGTGCGCTAGTTCTGGTAACCAATTCAGACGCCGCCACCAAAAGCTTCAGTCCACAATTGAAGATCCTCCCCAAAAGATAGGCATCCTAAATCTCTCGGCTTTTTCGGAACGAATAACTCGGAACCTGCTACACATTTCCTCTTCCAAGCCAAGTTGTACCATACTGTGTTCACACAAGGCTAATCCCTCTCCTTGTAAGCACCTACCAATAAAACCGAGGTTAAAGTAATAAATCTCATAAAGTCACCACAGCTTCCACCCCATCATCATCACCCCTCTCTCCTCCCTCCCAAATTCCAATTCCTCTCTCATCCTCTCCCCTAGAAATCCGCAAACATGGCAGAAGAATCCGAAATCCGACAACGCAAGCAAGCGACCGTGGAAGAGGTATCGGACAGCGAGACCGAGAACGAAAGCAGAGGAAGGACGGTTCCACAATCTGTCATTAAGAAGGAAGATAGTATCTCCACACTTGACATCCTTCGCTCTGTCTTCTTCTTGGTTCTAGCTTCGTGCGCGCTTTCGTATTTTGTTACGAGGGAGAGTTTTGTTTGGAATGTTGCGAGACCTAAGTGGACGAGAGTTGAAGCTATACAGGCTTTTCTTGTTAGTACTTCCATTTCCCTTCTCATGCTAGTTTGGCAAATGGAGATTGGGACTGGAATGGATCATGGAAAAGGCTAATAACTGATTGTAAATAATAGGCAGGACCAAAACAATACACAGACGAAGATCTAAAAGCCCACGATGGGTCAAACCCCGACCTCCCTATCCTCCTCGCAATCAATGGAACGATTTACGATGTCACGGAGGGGCGCAGATTCTATGGACCTGGGGGGAGTTATCAGTTTTTCTCGGGGGTGGATGCTGCGAGAGGATTCGTATGTCCCCCTTTCTCCTTGAGAATGGATAGCTAACGGGGAGAAAATAGGTAACAGGCTGTTTTGATACCGACCGAACCCCCGATATGCGTGGCGTAGAGATGATGTATATCCCAAAGGACAACCCAGAGATTGATAGTCTGTACACCAGTGGGGAGCTGAAGAATATTAAGGCGCAGGAGAAGAGGAAGGCTAAGGTTGAGGTTGAGAAGGCTTTAAAGCATTGGTTTGTTTCCCCCCTCGCTCATTTATTTTGTGCTAGTTTAAGAATGAGATGTTAACTTTGATATAGGGTTGACTTTTTCGGTAATTCGAAGAAGTATACTAAGATTGGAACGGTCAAGAGGGAGAAGGGATGGGAGACTAAGGGTCCGGCTCCTACTTTGTGTAAGAAGGCGGAAGATGGGAGACCATCTGCCCGAGCTAGACCTGCTGGTAAGTAGGGGAATAAAGAGAAAGAGGGGTTTGTATTTTTGGTATGTACGTATATTAGCATGTTATTTGAAAGGGACTTGCTACTTTTATATGGTCTTTGGTTCTTGTAGTGCTTTGTTGTGATTTTACTACCGTAATATACTTTCGGATAGGATAGTTAAAGTTTTTGCTTTGCCTTTTTTTCATTTGGTTCATCAACTTTTTTCGTTCTAGGGTCTGACTGAAATATCCGGAGGAGTCTCCATTCTTTTCTAGGTTGTAGCGTTTCGATTTCGTCGTTTGAAGTTTCAAGACTTTACTAGCCTAGTGGGATATGTTTGCCACCAAGATATTAAAAGCTACAGTAGATACCTGTTCCAAGTTTCTGGGATAACATATTGTCCCAGATAGTACGGGATAGTTGAAGTTGATTGTTCCAAACCATCTAGGCCAATTTTTTAAATTCCTCTTAGTGTTCAGGGTCGAGATTGAGTCTTTGGACATTGTTGACAATGTCAAGGCAGATATCTAGAACAGGGAGGGTATTCAACCTGACAAGCAACGTTTGATCTTTGTAGGACGTGGGTTCGAGAGATGCCCAGCTCTCTCCCTTGTGTCTCCTGTTTAGCGTCAATCTCAATCGAGGACGTAAAAGGCGTATTCAAGTTGGGTAAGTTCAGCTTTCTTTCTTCTTACCTCCCTAATTGATTGCCTCTTCATTTCCTGTTAATTTCCCATTCCTGTTGTTACATGTTGTCGCAGTCTTCCTCTGTATTAATGGAAAGGTAGTGTCGGTACATAATCCTGGTGATTAGCACCTGGCATTATGTCCTGTTGGATCCACGTGCTTGAGTTCACGTGAGTGACCTGCTGCTCACATACTTAAGCTCGTAGGATGCCGCTTCACTGACTCTTTCCTCTTCATGCAATAAGAATAAAGGAATACAACTACTTGTTGCATCACACTTTACGACTACCAAGTCGTACCAACAGGTTGTGAGGGCTAAAAATTGCCCCTCCGGGTCATTTGCTTGGGAATGAGTGACGAAGACAATTCTGGGTTGTAGAATTGGCGGTGAAAAAAAAAGGAACAATGTGATTGGAAATGGGTGTAGATTTGAAGGAAGAAAGTTCTAGAAAATAATAAGGAGATATGGAGATGGTTGTAGGGGGCTGTGTTTACTTCCCTTTGGAAGATCTTTGCTACCTTGGGAGCAAATTAAATGATCGGGCGTATCTGGCTAACTGTGGTATTGGAACTGGGAATATGTTAAGGAGCAAACTTGTAAGTTCTTCCTAGGTTCAAAGTTGATGTGGCTGTG
This sequence comes from Hymenoscyphus salicellus, assembly GCA_001414355.1. Lineage (NCBI taxonomy): Eukaryota > Fungi > Ascomycota > Leotiomycetes > Helotiales > Helotiaceae > Hymenoscyphus > Hymenoscyphus salicellus. The sequence goes on from LLCD01001097.1 coordinate 2,932, forward strand.
TTTTGTTTGGGAAAGGATACTAACATGTATCCAGATGGGATTTTTCTATTTGGTATAGGGCACACACGTTCTGAAATGAAGATTGTTACTTTAGTTGTTTTAAAAAGATTGATTAACAATAATTGGATAGAAAATGACAAGTAAATATTAGTTGTATTTCTTGTTTAAGGTTGTTATAATAACAATGCTAAGAAAGAGAGTAATTTTATTATAAGTTATAACGCCTAGGGAGTGTTAGTAGTACAATACTTAGGAAGCTGTTTAAAACTGACCTGCTGATGGAGTGCTGGCAACTGGAAAACGATTTAAGTTATAGCATTGCTAAAGGGCGAAAACTTTGATATCCTTACAATACTGTAGAGGGGTGCCGATATACCCAGTCCACATCCCTAAAACCCTTCGATTCCATGCATTCCTTTCCTCATTTTATTGATTTTTTGCTAAGGATGATGGTATGTACTAGTATGCTTTATTCAACAATAATAGAATTGACTAATTACGTTACTATTTTATTGTATTTTATAGTTAGGTTATTAATTATAAGTATTCTTCTACAAATTTAGAATCATTAAGTAAAACAACCGAAGTATAGAGATCGTTAGAGAAAATCATATTTAATCCACATCTAAAACAAGTCTATTTTATTTAGATAAGCAAGAGTATTTACAATAATTGAGTTTATCGAATATAGTTAAGAATATCAGAAAGATTTACAGCATAAAGTACTTTGCTGACTAGGCTTTATTGATTTCAGGTAGCTGAACCTATTTATAGTAATCTGATTTAAAAAAGGAAGCTTACATAATCTATATAGTACTAATTCATGAATATATCGTAAGTTATAGCGAGTATCATGCACGTCTAGTATTTAAGTTAGACTCAAAAACAACTCTAACAATTTGAAACTATTCCTTTCTATATAGATTTACCATTTTCAAATCTCAAGAAAACGCTCTTTTTATCATGATTTTATAGCTCAAATTCCCCTACACTTGAGAATTCCGCTCATGAAACTTGTTACAGCACAATTCTCAATATGCCGAAGTTTAAAACTGTTTTTTTTTTCAAGAGTAGTATTGAATGGCAAGAATGGAATATGTAACAAAGCGGTAGCTTTGAGACGCGATGCTGACACTTATTCCAACATTAAACCCAACACCAACAATAAGCGATTCAACACCACTATTCTTCACAATAAGCACTGAAACTAAACCCTATCAAATGCGAGTCCAACTGATTGTTGCCTTTCCTTTGTATGTAGAATCATACTTATGCCACTTGTGGTAATTGAAGAGGAATCTAACACCACTGCGTGGTTGATCTTCTTTGTATGTGAGTCTATATTTACTCCAAACCCATCAAGTAGAGGATAAATACAACATGATTTTCTTTGAACGCGAGTTTTGTACTTAATATAACCCTATCACAGAATAGATGAGTCCAACATTCTTTGTATGGATTTGTCAGAGCTGGTTTCGATGACTGTGTCTAAAGAAAAGCTATAAATTCCCCAAAGCCACCGAGATTAATCTTTTTCTCGTTTCATCTAATACACACACACATACACATACATATATACACACGCGCACACAAGTACCGTAAGACAAAAATCTAAAACATAGTTCAAGCCAACAGCCATGTCCGACAAGCAAAGCTTTTCTGCCAATTCTGGAGACCAACGTCAAGGGCAAAGTCAATTTGGGGGGACCGTTATTCAACCTCCGACAAACACAGGATACAACAAGAGTCCAGATGACGACAAGGAGGAGGAGGAAGGCAGGGGTGGATATAACTAAACTGAAGCCCAAAGCACATTGGCGAATTTCTTTTAACAGTTTATACCTTCCTTTTGTTGTTATTGAGTATTAGTGATAATTTATATGTCAGGTTTTAAGGGCGTTGAGATGGTCGATTGGGCAACAGAAGCGGTAACAAATTGAAACCATTCTCTCTTTAGCTAGTTAACCAGTTTCAAATTTAATTAAAATGAGTTTTTTCTCGACTCGAGCCTGCTGGTATCCGATAATTCCAGTATTGAATTGAATAGTATCACAAAATTCGTAGTAGCTTTCAGTTACAGTATTCGCTCAACACTGGCACTAACGACAAGCCCAACACCAACAACAAGCGATTCAGCACCTCAGTTCTTCACAACAGCCCTATCATTTATCGAACCAACACCAAGATGGTGTTGTAATTCTTCGTTCTTTCTCTTATTCGCCTATAATTGCTTCAAGACTCATGACAACCCCGATGAATCCAACATTTCAAGCATGATTTTGGTTTTGTTTGTTTTCTATGCCTACACTATGGTAAATTCCTCGATACTCCTTGCTCATTCTCTTCATTACCTTCTCTTTTAGTCACCAAAACGAAAAAAAAATCCTTCCGTATTGCGAGATTATCCGCATTGAAAGGAGAACCTACAACACAATCACGGACTTCCAAATTATTCACAAGATAAAGAACATTCACACATCCCGCCCCTCAAAAAAGACTAAATTCTCGAATTTTCCCGAGTTTCTCTCTTTATCAAACTTTCGCAACCCCCAACCTCGACCTTACTCTTCATCCCCAGATTTCATTCACAGATATATTACAAAACAAAGCTCAAATGACACCCCCAGAAGGAGCGAACTCCCTAATAGCCAATCTAACAAGCTCCATTCGTCAAAGAGTTTCTCAAATAAGGTGAAGAGGACACTTAGCTACACTCTTACTTACTTTTTACTCTTCCAACACCTCGCTCACTCGCTCCCTCATTGCCTCACTACCTCACCACTCATCCCCCCCTTTGGTAGGTCCCAAATACATTCACACACCACAAAATTACTCAAAGAAGTTTCAATTCTCTCTACCTACACCATCAACCCTCTCCCTCTCACCAGCCCCTCCTCCATCCACCCACATGAAAAGAGAACCAAGGGTAAAGTACAAAGAAGTAAAGTAACCCATCTATGCACAACCATCTCCGCTTCCCCTTTGCAAAAACTCCCCAGGTATCAAGCACCACATAAAAGGCCAAAGAGAAAACCATATCCATTCAATTCAAGTATCGAGGCTTCCATTCATCCAATATTCAATTTGGTAAAAAGAAAAAGTGCAAGAAAATGCTCTCCCGCCAGTAGTCGCAAAACAAGTGAAGCGCTCCCAGCGCCATTGAAATGCCAAAAGTAACCTAACGTGAAAAAAGCCCGCAACAACACGCTTTCTCTCTGGCTCTGAGTTTATAAAGGATTTCGTAAATGTTCGTATAATGCATCATTCAATGGTATGAGAAAGTGAAAGAAAAAAACGTATTTCCTATCCATTCTTCCCCCTTTACCTCCCACTTCCTCCAACTCCGAAGGCGTAGCAGTGTAGTCTGTAGTTTGTGGTGTAGTCCGTGTGAACTCGAAAAAATCTTTTCTTTCTTACTCAGTCCATTTCAGTCATCCTTCCCCATCGATCCATCCAATCCCCGATACCATCCTACATGAAAGAAAAGTTTGTCCCCGCCCATGAGCCCAATCTCAATATATTCTTACCACCCACGACGGCTTCCTCTTCGACTGCTCGAGCCAGAGTCACCTCCTCTCGCTGAATCATACCGATCTCGGTCCCGATCATTGGAGCTGCTGGTCCCGGTATTCCCACCCCCTCTAGCCTCTTCAATGCTTCTTCGTGTTTGATCGCGTCCAATTTCGCTCATGTCAAAGAGTAACTCGTCGTCTAATTCATATGCCCCAGCGGTCCTTGTAAAGCTATATCTACCACTTCCTCTCTCGCTCGTACCACTACCACTGGTAATCAAGCTCGAGTAAGAACCCGTCTGTGGTGGCGTCGTCCCACGTCCACCCGTTCGTCCCAATCTTGGTCGGTATGGTGAGTTTGTAGAACCAGCCAAAAATCCACGAGGCATCTGTGGAGCATCCGATTCATTTGCCTCCAGTGAAGATGATGCTTGACGAGACATGTCGGTTGCAGACCCTGAGATATGAGGAGCAGGCTGAAGACGATTCGGTGACGGAGATGAAGCAGATTCGACAGCCTCTGTCTGGCCAATTCCGAGGAGGGCACTTAAGCTTGGAGGTTCCCGGTCATCAGCTCCCAGACTAATGGAACGATGAACACCAAAAGGAAGTTCACCAAGGTCGTCATCGATGGGTAAAGCCCGTTGTTGTTGCGCCACAGAACTTGATCGTCGGGCGTGGGGGTAGTGCGGTCTCGGCGACGTAGGTATGTCAATAGCATTTGTGCCGAGCGGATTTACTTGGTCCCCGGAGATATCCTCAGATTCAGATTCAGCTGTAGCAGCTCTATTGCGGGAGGTAGCCGCCCTTCGAGGTACAGAATATTCCGCAATGGAATTTGCACTTAATCGTGATGGTATTGCTGGGGTATGGGGAGTATGCGGTGATACGGGCTTCCCGGGCGACGATGATACTGACATGGAATTGGCAGCAACCATAGGTGGTACACTTGACAATTGACGGCTTGAAGAGCTGGACGATCTGTGCAACATTGTTGACGAAGACATTGATTCTGTCAATGCGTTGTTGGACTCGCGCATGGATTGGAATTTTGAAAGCTGGGCACTTGTCCTTTTAGTGGATGCAGCATTCGAGGGCTCAAAGCTCTGTAAAGTTTTCTTGCTATCCAGCAATTTCAGAAAATCCGAAATGTTGTCATCGTCTGTTTGTAATGATCCTGAACTACCACCAGTACCCCCTTCCGCAAGGATTCCCGAGCCAGGTTGCACGGAAGATGACAAGCTCTGTTTCCCGCTGCTACCTTGGTCATCGTCCACAATCCTACTTGCGCCACCAAAAGAAGATCTTCCTCGGCGGTGAGTGAAACTGCTACTGTACCTGCTTATAGGGGCAGGTTTGGGCGAGCTGGAAGTCGATGAAGTGACTGGATTATCAGTGACAACTGGGCCACCTCTTAATGAAGCAGGCATTCCAGCAGTCAGAGATGACCGATTGCGAGCCGTTGTCAAGGCGCTACTGATGCCAGATCCTCGAGGTAAAGACTGCGGAGATTGTGGTGGATTCATATCACCATGTCGACCGGGAGAAGACGATAAAGAACCCGCTTTAAAGGGCTGAAATGACACGGAAGGTCTTCTTGCCATAGTAATGCCTTCCAATGACATCAACGACGCCCGTGAGGTTTGTATCGGTCTAGATTTGGATAATGAGTTGGTGGGAGGCGAACTTGTATCCGAACCTATTGGAGGATGAGCGGCACGAAGAGCAGATATTGGACTGGAACCTCGAGGTGGCACGTCGCCATGAAACGTAGAAAGACTTCCATAAGCCTGTACTGGATCCTGCTCGTCCACAGGCAGTCGATTAGCAGGAAGTGAGCCGATTTCAACAGGTCTTGAACTTCGATTTCGCTTATCATCTCTACCTCCCAACGAAGGCTGGAAATATTGCTCATCTGCACCCATGAACCTCGAACTAAGCAGAGATTCTGAATCATCTACGCGAAAGTTGCAATCATTTCGCCAGGAGACTTCGGCGGAAAAGTGCCCTACTGGTGTCTCTGTTGTTCCGAGGAAATAATCGGTAGTTACAGGACTACCATTCTCGTACAATGGATGAGTAAGCGGGTCAAATCGGCCAGGCTCAACGGCAGCGCTTAAGATACGACAGTTCACTCGAATTAAACTCTTTCCACTTTTGGCGAGGCTCTTTCCAAATCTCCAAGTTGGTGTGAATTTGGAGGTAGCGTATAACGACCGGAAGAAGACAATACACTTCTTGTAAACGGTGGGCAAAGTCGAGGCAAAGTCGTATCTCCTCTCTCCCGGGCTATCTTTCAATTCGATTTTCCACCTTTCCAAAATCACTTCTTTACTTCGTCTCCTCAATCCACTCCCCTCGTTTAATGCTTCGAGAACATCCCATCTCTTTCCATGATCATCCACAATCACTAACGTATGTCTGCTAGTCAATGCCGAGGTATCGAGAAACGTCTCTACAATCAGTGGTGGTGGTCGATTTTGTAAACCCCCACAAGTTTTCCATACATTCAATTCGTCGCGAAAGGAAAGAGTATCGTCGGTTTCGATTTGAAACTATTTCGGTATTATTATCCTGCAACCTCGATTTCGATGATTTGGAAAACCTACCCATTTATTGACTTTCTTTGACCCATCCTTGCTTATTATGACGGGCAAGGACATCCTCGATTGTAATACGACGATAGCCGCTTTTGTGTGGAAGTTCTGTTGGATATCTAATTAGCTAGGACATCCGAAGAAAGCTGGTGGAAGTGTAGATTCCCCCATACCTGTATTATTTGGTCCAGCTTCTTCACTGCATCTCGGCTGGGACCATTCGTTGGCATTACACCACTATCCCCACTTCCATCATCCCCTTCGCTTGACCCTGGCATACTGGGCCCTTCTCTCGGATTATTCGTTCGGGTTGGGTTTGTTCGTGGTGATGAGGCTGGCGATGCCGTCACCGGTGATGGACGAGGGTGTTGATGCATTTCGATGGTTGGGCCTCTGACAAGGACTTATAATTCAGAGGAAGCTGTCGTCGGGGTACCGAGGATACGATGTGCTGAGGATCGTTTCTTCGTACACACTTTCACGGCAGCAATCGTAGGGCTAGATTTCAGAGCAGGCAGGACCGGGATACCTCATGATTTGGGCATCCATCGTACTCTCTTCGAATGTTCGATTGTAACCAAAGGTTGCTCTGGATCTTTTTTTTTGGGAAAGTTCTCCTGAAGTCGCCTGCGAACCGCTTCGCTCCAGGGAAAGGGCAGGCAAAGGCGTGCTGGGGGCCTATACAAGCTCAGGCAGCGAGCATGATACAGGGATCTTCTCGGTGTGGTATTCGGTTGTGAGGTATGCAACAATGCAACGACAGCTGCGAGGACTTTCTGCGGGGTGGATTGAGTTGGCTTGACGTGCGCGGGAGTGGATGTTGTGTGATGGGAGGCTCAGATAGCGATGACTAGAGTCATGCTCCACGGACTCCTCGTGATCGAAGGCGCTTAGGAGAGAGCTCTACAAATAGGCGGTGGATGATGGCGGTGGATGATGGCGGTTTGCTGTGGATGGAATACCCGTTCGCCGGTGAAGAGGGGAAGGTCGAGGAAGAGGGCGATGAAGGGCAGTCTTTCGAGATGGGGACGAGACGGGAGGTCGAGACAGAGGCAACAGCAGCAAGACAGCAAGAGAGAAATACTACACCAAGGTGAAGGTGCAGGTATATTTCGAAGGGAGCTGGGGGAGCTGGGGGAGCTTTGTTAGGCGTAGACTGACTCCAGCGAGTGAAGCCGCTGACTCATGCAAATCCGGGGTATGATTGGCTATGGGCTAGCCCCCGTCTCTCGGCTGATAAGCTCTCCAGGTTCGCGTATCAGTGCCAAGGGGAAGCACGTATCGCTCTGTGCCCTGAGTTCAAGGCTTTCACTCGCCGCTGCCGTGAGCGGAACTTTTTACGAAAGGGGGAAGGGAAGCGGTCGCCGGTTGGTGGCTGTCACACCTCACCGAAAGAGAGTATTCAAGAGTGCTGAATGGTGCCATTCGACAGGCTCCCTTCGCCGTTGACAGCTCTCTCCCAGCACTACCACACTACCAGCACTACCAGCACTACCAGCACTACCAGCACTACCACACTACCACACTACCACACTACCACACTACCAGCACTACCTGCACTACCAGCACTACCTGCAAACACCAGATTGCCTCATCCAGGAGGGTGTCTCGAGGGGCGTCTCGAGGGCGTCTCGAGGGTGTCTTGCTGAGGGTGTACTCCGTACAGCCTACCGAGCAGAGCACCTCCAAGCCCTACAACGCCTGCTACTCCCTCCCTGCAATGCCGCTGATGCCGACCCATGAGCTCCAGCATCACTTCTAGCCACTTCCCACTGGTCCTTCCCAACGACAGGTACATACGGCGAATACTCACAAGCTTAACTCGCTTAACTCTGAACACACCACCTGCAGCTCTGAAGAGGTGGCATTGGCATTGGTATTGGTATTGGTATTGCCTCCCCGAATTCGCACTCCATTCGGATCAAGAGGTAGAATAGCCGTCGTCGTCCCCAGACTGCCATCCATTGCCTTGCTCCATGATTGGCGTTCCAATGTTAAGAATCTTAAGGCTGACTCCGTCGTCGGAATACAACTCCCACCACCATCAAAGCACGAGGGTGCATTCGGAAGTTTATCTAGCCAATGCCACACGGGAAAACTCCACGGCCGTTGATATCATCAAGATGTGCCTCCCAAAGCCCGAGTCAGACTGTCAGGTGGAAAAGCGGTCCTGGACAATTCCTTATCAGTCCTGAGATACGGAGGACATCGGGTGATCAACATGCTAATCTTCAAATCAAGATAGATAGATGAGGAAAGGAGGGGTCATCAGAAGTGGCAATCGTATCTTCGCCTCTTCAGTGGAACCCGAGAGCCATCTGCGTGCTTTCATCACTGGGAAAGGAAATACACGTGATATATATATATTTTGACCGAATTTACCGAGGGCTTAAAAGGGAAGTTGTCATATGTTTCATCCTGATTTGATCGATCGATCGATTGTGAAAAGAGGGGTTGCTGTGGAAGTGTTGTTGTTTTTGACTGCGGTCGATTTTGTGGGCTCGATATCACGGCTAAGCATGCAACTTCCCTTCTCCCTCTTGAACTTGCAATTCAGTTCCAATCTTGATTGAACTTGGCTGAGCGGAACACATCGCGGTAGGTTTTGTGACTTAAATCGATGCAACTTCCCTACAAGGCTTTCTTTCTTACTCTCTTCGCTGCCTCTCAAGTTGGCAATTCCGATTTCAGCTTCATCCAATCAGCCTGTCCAATTGGGGGGACAAAGTAGTGGAACGTACATTGACATATCGTCGGTAACATAAAACTTTCCATTTCCCCCTCCATGGCTCTCTCTTTTCTGCAAGTCGCTACCTCAAGTCCCCATCCCAGACCCTATTAGCTCTTTCAAGCAAACCTCGCCTCGACTCACTCGCCAAGTTCACACAAGGATCGGTAACCACATGCAAAATCTCAAGTGACTTTGCATCTTAAGACACCGCCAAGATAAAGCGTTTGAGTCTTCTATAAAACAGAAGAGGTTGGTATCCCGAAATTATTTTGACTCAGCGTTTCCGTCCACGATTCCCAGCTGGGATTGGACATCGCAGGTAACTACATACGAGTAGTCGCAACCAGAAACAATACCCAACATCCTAGGAATTGAGAAAAAGAAGATCGACCGCATACAGATGAGGAAGGAGAGGTTGGTAACAACGAATCTTCGACTCATCTCTTCGCTAACCGCATGCGCGACACAACACCTCAACATTCTGAGAAGTAAAAGTATCGCCAGCAACCGATGAGTCCTTAATAAAAAGAAGAGGTTGGTATCCCGCTACCATTGACTCAGACCGACATCTCTCTCGCAATTCTTCGAAACTGAGGTTCAAGCATCATGGTAGGTAACCACATGCAAGTACCCGAGACAATAACGGGGCCAGGCAAACTTCTGCCTTCTGCCCTCCCAGCCATGCAGAGTATCTCGCAGCAGTAAAACAATAATACACCAAAGCCAAGGCGCAAAAACGTTAAGCAAGACTACTTCTCTCTATTATTTCGAAAAACGCCAGCTCGAGCTCTGTTTCTAACGACCCCTCAAACATAATATAAACATATGTACAACTCCCCCAGTGATCAATTATATATGTGAAGCACGAGCACCAGCACCAGCACCAGCACCCTCCCCCTTCTCTCTTCCCCTGCCTCCCCCTTGAC